>LPNX010012547.1:408031-453853 GCA_001517045.1 Pseudotsuga menziesii
GTATTAGAGCGAGGTTTCAACACTTTGCGACAAATGGACTCATTCACAATTATAATTTAAATCCATATCACTAACATAAAACTCTATTTTGCACATTAGGGCAGTAGATGATGCTGTTAGGAAAAGCACAACCAAATCTTCCAAACAACTTAGGAAGTCAAGTTTTAGTTTCCAGACAAATATTTTTTTAACTTGGTTTAAAATACAGCTAGAAACATGATCAAATTTGAAAGGGACTTGGAAGCCTTAACGGACAAAGAGGAGTTAGTAGACCAACTATGGAACTCGAGACAATTGAATTTGAATTAAAAAAAAAACTATGAGTGTCTTGGACATTTACAGCCAATAAGGCCACATTCAATCACCTCCGCAAGAAGCTGAACACCAAACTATAACACCCTCTGAACTACTAAAAACCATGCAAATTTTAAGAGAGGAACTGCAAAGTTTCAAGGATGATAATTTAAGAGATAGGAGAAAACAATAGGATTTGGATGATGCTCTATTACAAACCTGAAAGAAATGAAGCACTAACCAACACATATCTCCAACAATGTACTCCAAAGGGAGGAAGAACATTAAAACCAAGAATTACATTTCAAACATTTCGAATTTAACTCATATTCCAATTTGAAAAGAAGAAGCTATAACAGTAGTTCATCTGAATCTTTATCCCCACCTCACCATAAGAAGAAATCTAAACATTCACATAGTTCAGGGCTAAAAGGGAAATTTAAGAAGATTAAAGCTCCAACGTTTTACAGTGATACAAAATGTGGATAAAAAGAAGAAGAATGGTTACTTGGAATATCCAAGTATTTCCATGGGTCCAAGTATTTCCATATGGATGTTTAACAAAGTGAGTTAAAATCTTGATTCACAATTTACAATCTTAATGGAAAAGCTTCCCCACAGGTGGAGAGATTTAAAACTCACTAAAGGATTGAAAGAAAGCAAGGTTCAATGGTCTGAATTTAAATTGTTGTTCATGGAGAAGTATTTAACTGAGTATTTTTATGACAAGAAAATTAAAGAGTTTCATGAGTTAAAAATGGGATCAATGAATATGGATGGGTTAATTAATATGTTTCTAGAATTGTTGCACTATGTTCTTGTTATCTCCTAAATAAATTAGTCTTTACTAGGTCAAACTCATAAAATTTATTTTTTGCATTGTGATCAAGATTTTAATGCACATTATGAAATATTTGTGTGTGTCTAATAAAGTTGGAACGCCTTTTGCTCTGTTTTTTCATAAAAAATCAAAGTTTAGCTTTCAGTGGCTTAGGCCAACATCTCAACGGTTCATTAGACACCGAAAATCCCAGCTTTCGACAACTTAAAAGTTTGATCTAGGAATACATTAACCACCGAAAGGTCATTGAATCCATTTTTAATAAAAATTTGAAGAAAATATTTTGGTGGCTTAGGCGAACTTCTCAACAGTTCATTAGCCACCGAAAATCCCAGCTTTCCGCAGCTAAAAAATGGATCCAAGATTACCTTAACCACCGAAAGATCCCAAAGAAGAAAACGGTTAGTACATCCATCAAAATCAACCACCGTCAGCATGAGGAGCGCTACTATTGAGCACTTAACCGCTGAAAAGACTGGGACTGCGAAAAATCATGAGCTGGTAAAGAAGAGGTCGTTATGAAACTGAAGTGATTGTTAAAAGACCCAAACCCTAGCTACCCTCCACCTGTCTCGTGACTGTAGCCGAACCACCACAAAGCGTTAAGTCCCAGTTAAAATGATCACTGCACTGGTCATCTGACGGTTCTCATCAGAACATACTGTCCCCCTGCTCAAGTACCAATCACTGATCAATCCCTCAAGATCAACACCCTCTCCTCAGTCCATTCCACATTTTCATGCATGCATCCTCACTGATCCAAGCCCTCCCTGAAACTAGCACGGTAATCTCCTTCCTAGAGTTCGAATTTTGATTTTTGCAGGTACAAGAAGAGCAGTCCAGACATGAAGAAAGGAGGAGGACCTACCCTCAGACAGGAATTTGGGGACGTTGGCTATCTCGAGTCACACCCAGAGGTATGCCAATTCTTCAAAGATGCAGGGCGTTACAAGTTCTGTGAGAAAATTCAGGGATCCCACCAACAAATGGTAGAAGCCTTTTCTCTCTCTTTTGATGGCTTGAAGGAATTGATAGGCAGAGAAGAGTTCCAGGTTTATGAGGCCCTAATAGAAGAAGAATGTGGTATGGAAGAAAAGTATCCCTTCAACCTGGCTTGAGGAGAAGTAGCAACAGTTGTTGAAAGCAATCCTGGTTAATATAACTTGTGAAGGCAGGTATAACAGGGTGATGATATACCACTTTAAATTGATGAACCATTTCATTGGCAAGAGCCCATTCAACCTGCCTTTCTACCCACACAAGACCTTGACCAAGATGGCCCATTAGGTGAAAGCCCAACCCACCAAAATTGCAGGCAGGCTATCCCATCATGGCCCAATAAAACTCATTGTCCAAGAAATGCTGCAAAGAAGAAACATAGCATGGACATACTTCTTATTTTGGAATGATTTTGAAACAAGCTTGCATCCAGAAGACAAAGGGAAGTCTCCTTCTAAGAAGTCCACCACTCCTACGAGTGGTAAGAGGAAGAGGAGGGCTATCTCTCCAGTGGCAGTGGATCAGGCCCCTCCAACTTCTAAGACCAACAAAGCCAAGAGAAATCTATATTTTAGTGGAAAGGAGGAGGAGGCTCCAACACAAGGTAAAAATATACTCAACTTACCTTACTTAGACTCTGAAGAAGAAGAGGAGCAAGAAGTTGACCTAACAAAGCAGGTTGCAGCAGAACATGAGGAGTTTCCCTCACCTACACCAAGGGAGGGTCAAGATGAACCGATGGCAGAGGCTTCCTCTAGCAAACCTAGGTCCTAGAGAATCAACCAGCTATTAGGGCAATTATATGAACTAGAGGTCTTAGAGAGAGAAATCAAAAGAACTAATGCAAAATTAACCAAGAAAAATACTGAATTGCATAATTCTCTTCTAGAAATGAGAGGGATGTATATCCTGTTGCAAAAAAGAAATCTGAGATTAATGAAGGACAACTCCAGGATTTACAGGATGATCAGACTGTTGAGGTTGCAGGAAAAGGATTCAAACCCTAAAACACACCTTGCGCTAGAAACCCTAGCAGAGCAACAATAAGCCTTTAGGATCCAGAGGCATCCCATGATGCTGCTGCTATTCCAGACCTTATGTAGGTTGAAGAAGTATCAGAAGGATAGAAGTTAAGCTGTAATAGGTTGATTAAAGGAATAATTAAATTTTGCAGAAACAGATCTTTCGGTGGCTTAGGCGAACATAGCAGTTGTTCATTAGCCACCGAAAGAAGAGCTTTCAGCAGCTTACATACCAAAATTTTTGTTTTCTTAGCCATCGAAAGCACAAAATAGTGTAGAAATACATGCTACCACACAGAACCAGTTTTGATTGATCCAAACACCCCAGGGATGAGTTATGAAGTTGAATATTAATTAAAGGAACCATTAGATTGGGTCTGTTCCAGTTTTGAAGGTGCCAGCGAGGTGAAATGGGTCACAAACCCTATCTACTTTTGACAAACCGTGACTTATCTGTCAGATAACAGGGCCTAGTTCTACTTCAGTGATCACTGCAGTTATTAAAAAGTTCAAGGAGTGAACAAGTATTAGAGTTAGATAGATTAGCATTTAAGTTAGGGTTTTTGACCTAATCTTTGCAAAAACAGTTATGTTATCTATTTTTAGTAAATTCGATCCAACTTTTCACGATCTGAAATAAATTTTGTAAATGCTATAAAGCCTGTGACTAATGTTGAAGCAAGGGTTTGACTTCAGAGACTTTTAGACCCTTATTGTTATCAAGCTTCTCATGTTATTCATCATTTAATATAAGCTCTTTTGCCATTACATGTTCAAGTTCCATCTCTTTTCTGTTCTGTACTTGTGCTTGGATGTCTAATTCAGGTTTATTCTTTTTGTCTAATACCAGATAGCTGTCATCCTATCTCTGTGTTGATGAGTTTAATTGCAAGTATATTTCCTTGTTATGATTAGCCATTCATATGCGATTGCTTTATATATGAATCTTCCAACATAGTGAGTTCTTCATTTATTCACCTTATTATCAACCCTCTGAACATTGATAATTAGAATCCTTATCTATTTGATTGAGTTTTATGCATGTCTTGAGTGAGTGAGGTCTTATAGGTCATCTGACTTGATCCATTTAATAAACCATTGAATAAACATTAAAGTTACCATGCATCCTCTAGTTGTAACCTAGAGGATTTTCCTAGAGAGCTAACAGTTCCCTATATAAAAGCTTAGCAAACCAAAATACAAATATATTCTAGCTGCTTACCAATTCATTATGCGAATGAGATAAATTAGACACTTAAGACATTAGATGAAGCATTTTACAAATCCAGGATGTTTTATGAATATAACTAAAGCAAAAAATAGTATATAGACAAACATCATAACTTAAAAACGACTTTTTCTAACCAAAGAAAGAAAGGTTTTAAACCACCAAGCCTTCGAAGTCACTACAACAAGTTTCCAACTAGCAGAAATTTTCAAAATAGCAAAAAAATTAATAAAAGAGTGTACCAATCTAATATTCCAACACAAAGTGGTAATAAACCATCAACATAACCCAAAAACAAAATAGTCCCTAAAATAGTGAAGTGTTGGGACTGCCAAGGGCCTCATTACCTTAGAGATTGTCCAAATTGAAAAGGTAGAATTTTGAATAATCTAGAAGAAGAACCTTCAAATGGTGGTATGGCAGATTCCCCAGATTCGTGTAGCATTAGAAACTTTACTAGTAGATTACGAGCCATCTATGATTGAATTATATGGTAAAATTTTTTCACACCCTGTTTCTATTTTAATCGATCCTAGAGAATGTCATAGTTACATCTCCCCTTTGATCATAAAAAAAACGTGGTTTAAAATAAAGTTTTCGATTATGGTTGGAGATTGTTGGACTTTGGTGTTGTCATTGATGTCAAACAAGAAACAAGATAAATGTCAAACAAGAAAATGTTAATGAAGCAGAAAGCATAGAATTTTGTTGTTACGATTGATGATGTTGAGCAAAAGGATAGTTTGAAGAAATATATAAAAGTATACGCAAGCCTTAGGAGTATTAGATAGTGCCTCTCTATATGTGCAAAAGTACTTTGAAGAAGTATATTATAGAGAAGAAATGTGGAAGTTCAGGAAGTGTGCAAATCCCACTATGACATGGGACTCATATGCATACAACCAGGTCAATGGACATAAGTGCACAAAGCCCCACAACGTTGAATTATCAATAAGGTTTACGTTGAAAAAAGATGAAATGAGGTGGTTATCTTGATCAAGAAGTAAGAGAGTTGGGTGTCTTTGAGTGAAAGGAATCCCAATTTGTGGACACATCTCTTGAGTAAGAAAAATATAAATAAGCAAGAGATGAAATGATTGATGTAAGCTTGAATATGAAGAAGATATGATATTTTGATTTGGAAAGCTTATAATTCTGGGTATCAATGGCTCATTGATATGGAAGAAGTTTATGCAGCAATGATCCGATTGCATAAAATCATGAAGAGGAACACTAGATAGTGCAAAAATTAGAAGGATTCCTTGTATCGGGATGTACGAAGAGAATACACAAGGAATGATGCAAATCACAGAAGTGTGAATGAGTTGATAGTGCCAAATATTGCAGATGTTAGAAGATGCAGATCACATATATTAGAAGTGACAACGTGTTGATAGTGCTAAGTGAAGAATATAGCAGACATAGATGCATATATCAGAAGATGCATACGTAGATATCAAAAGACACAAATGTAGTTATCAGAAGACACAAAAACAAATCAGAAAAGACACATATCACAACTTTATTAGAATTTGTTCATTTCAGGGTGGTAGGAAGGGGCAATGAAAGGGAGTTGGTGCTTCCTTCCAATAGGTGCTAGAGAATATAGGAAAGAGAGTTGGTGCTTCCTTCCAATTAGTGCTCGAAAACACAAAAAGGGAATCCGTGATTCCATTTAGTTGATGCTAGAAAATAGAGAAAGGGAGTTTGTGCTTCCATCCAGTTGGTGCTAGAGAATATAGAGATGAGAGTTTGTTCTTCCATCCAGTCGGTGCTAGAGAATTCAACAAGTGTTGAAGATCAAGAAGAGAATATAACAATATTCAATTAGGTTGGTTCCTAAACATTGTGGGTTGGAGCTTGCACAAATAGGACTGATATCCATTAAGGTCGATGTTTGAAATCAACAAGTTGGTGCTTGCATAGTTGATAAAGTCCTTACATGTTGGTGCATGTACTCTACGAGTTGGTTCTTGCAATCAAGTTGTTTCCTAAGTGAGTTGGTGTTCACGTTTTGGAGATTGGTGTCTAATATCCATAAAACCAATATTTTACAAATAGATATATAACATTACTTTATATGTTCTTTGCGCAAATTGGGTTATTTACTATTTTGGTAGAAAAGTTTTGAATTATAATTTATTAAGTGAAAATTGTACAATCCACACTTTATATTGATTCACTCCCTTTCTCAGTGAAATAAGAATCAACATAAATTAAGCATGATAAGTCGTGGTTGGTACAACTTGCTATAGGAACAAAGAAAATGTTTCCAAGTGGATAAAAAATTGCGTTTTGAATTTCAATTGCCTATAAACTACCACATATTTAAATATTTTATCCTTGCCTTCCTATGATGTATTGATTGAAATGGGTTGGTTGGGAAAAAACCATGCAATTCTAAACTACCTAGAAAATACATTTACATGCATTGATGAGTTAGGAAATTCCAGTTTTGTGAAAGGTATACCCAGGAAAAATACTATGCAACAAATTTCATCCTTACAACTTGTTGCCACCTTTCACACACCTGGGGGGGACGTGGTAGAAATCTTCAAGCTACTCAGTGTGTCCTTGGGGGCACATCTCGAGTCAAAACTGTCACCTTGTTCTTGAATCCTCCCTTTAGGCCAACTCCAGATGAAGCCAAGGGGGGTAGACCCTATTAAAAGAAAATCTACGGTTTGTAGTCTACGAAAGAAAAGACTAAATCTAGGAGTTAATATGAAATTGATAAAATAACACAGCAGACTATTGCAAGAAAGAGATCACATCAACAACATATGACAATGTAAACATCATTCACGAAATTTTGCAATAATTGATTTAAGCATTGAAAGTAAAACAGACAAGTGCCGATGAATATGGAGTGCTTGTAAAAGTGGAGTGTTGTTGTGTCGTGTAAGTAATGCAGTTGTCTCGTTGGTCAGTTTTAAAATTATTAATGAGTAATTAAGGGAGTGGGTTAATTGTGGGTTTGGACCAACAAGTCAAGTCCCTTCGAACTGAGTGCTAAAGAGGTAACACCAAGTGTCCAACGGGGCGAGGATGAATCTGCTTGGAGTATCTTCCTAACTATGTAGGAGTTACCCTTTTCAACCTCCCGAGTTCATGAGAAAATCACTTGTGTGTATTTTCCTATTAAATATAGTAACTCATATCCCTTTATGATACAACCAACTGATCAGACAAGCTGCATACAGGGAAGGAGTCTTGGTAAATTTTTAAGGATTTTAAACTTGTGTTCTTGTTAAAAATAAAAACCTCTAGGAATCTCTTGTTAGTTTTTCAACATTAAGCTATCATTATTAGGATCTTTAACTGAGAGAATAAAAAGTAAAACAATCAAACACAAGAGACAAGGAACACAGTGTTTTTCCTCTGGGAAAACATAAAGGAGAAAACCCCGCAACTTCCTCAGAGATAGAATTAACACCAAAATAGTAAAAGCCCCAAAAAAGTAAGTGATCTCCCAACAACAGTAATCTTCTTCTTGACTAGCCCCAGTGTCTTCTCCTTCCTCAACTATGCGCTACACTTGAGTTTGGATGAGTTGTGTTATAAATAGAGACTCCAGTTCTTTATTTATACTAATCTCGACATGACTAAAAACCTACCAGGGTTGACCTCTACTAGGAGATTCTAATAACCCTAGTGCCCCGGAACTGCGGGGACTTTAACCCTTAGACAATCGGAGGTTTACTCACTATGACTTGACATGACTTGTTTACATTATTGATCCTCCCGATCGGAACATCGGGGCATGACAATATGACTCAATTACATTATAGATACATCCCATAATAAACATTGGGTTACAATACATAAGATATATAGATGAATACATTTCGAAGTTACAAATACATCAACACTCCCTCTTAACTATGAAGGTATTCTTTCGACACAATTTTCAGCACTGGTCTTCTTCTCTGTATCAACTGGATCATCTTGTCATCTGCATCTCAGGTCTTTTGAGTCTTCAAGTCATCTTCATCTTCAAGCCATCTTCATATTCAAGTCATCGGATCTGGATCATCTCTTGATCTAGATCATCACGGGACATCATCACTGGATCTGGATCATCACTGGCTATCATCACTGGATCTCGATCATCACTTGATTTGGATCATCATTGCTGGATCATCATCACCGGACCTCGATCATCACTCGATCTGTATCATCAATGGCTATCACCACTGGATCTCGATCATCACTCAATTTGGATCATCCCTGGTGCTATCTCATGATTCTTCTCGTCACAGGAAGTTCTACAGAGCTAACCCTTTTTCATGCTGGTTGTAGGCCTATCCTCCATGTAGGTCTTCTTCAGCAATTATATTTGACCTACTCGTCAGAAAGGCATATTACTCACATCCATCTAGGAGGGAACACATCCTACCACAGTGATGGAAGACTCTCATCTAGGCCGGAACACATCCTACCACAATGATGAAATATTTCCACATATTCACCCAGGCCGGAACACATCCTACCACAATGATGAATGACTCTCACCCAGCTTGGAACACATCCTACCACAATGATGAAATATTTCCACACATTCACCCAGGCTGGAACACATCCTACCATAATGATGAATGACTCTCACTCAGGCTGAAACACATCCTACCACAATGATGAAAGGGCCTGCACTTACATCCACCCAGGTGGGAACACATCCTGCTCACAATGATGGAAGGGCTCTGCACTCACATCTGATCTTGTAGGAACCAATCCTACAGTCATATTAGAATGGCCCCCAGTCCCCCTCGACTGAGCTACCTAGTAACTAGTCAGATGCCTCCATTCTCCTAGAGAATGGAAGTTGCCCTTACATTCGACCTGCTCATCGGAATTGCCAACACTCACATCTGACATGGAAGGAACCTAATCCTTTAGCCATGATAGAATGGTTCAGCCCTTACATCTGATCAAGTGGGAGCACATCCCTCTGTCACATCAGAATGGCTACTCAGTCCTAGACTGAGTGTTCCTGGTACCTCACCAGGCAGCTCCATTCAAAGAATGGCAATTGCCCTTATATCTATCCTACTTGACAGAATGGCCAGCACTCATATCTGACATGGAAGGAAGCAATTCTCTCACCATGAAAGAATGGCCCAGCCCTTAAATATGACCTACTTGTCAGAATGGATACTCATCTCAACACTCATATCTGACATGGAAGGAACCAATCCTCTCACCATGACAGAATGGCTCAGCCCTTACATCTGACCATGGAAGGAACCAATCCTATCACCATGTCAGAATGGCTATGGGACTCATCACTTTCCCTTGGAGGAAACCTCTATTTGGAGAACACCAATCTTCTCCCTAAAGTACTCAAACTTCACCCTAGCCAATGGCTTCGTCAATACATCAGCTATCTATTCCTCTATCGCAACATACTGGAGCTTCACTGCTCCCCTTTGCACCATATCCCTGATATAGTGGTACTTGATCTCGATATGCTTCGACTTGTCATGGAACATTGGATTCTTTGACAACTTCACGCAACTCTGGTTGTCACAATGTATACAAGTAGCATCCAATTGGAGATCAAATAAATTAGACAGTAGCTTCCTGAGCCATACTGCCTCACAACTAGCTGAAGAAGCTGCGACATACTCTGCTTCAGCTGTACTCAGTACCACACATGATTGCTTCCTGCTAAACCAAGAGATCACACCTGACCCCATACTGAAGCAACACCCAGAAGTGCTCTTCCTATCGATGGCACTGCCTGCCCAATCTGAATCAACATAACCCTCCAGGTTAATCTTTTGATTCGCATCGTACTTGAGCCCATAATCAACTGTACCCTTCAGGTATCTCAGAATATGCTTTGCAGCAATCAAGTGAACATGTCTCGGATTTGTCAGGAACTGGCTCAAGGTGTTCACAACAAAGAAAATATCTGGTCTCATGTTCGTCAGGTACATGAATGACCCAATCATCTGACGATACATCGTAGCATTAACCGACTCTGATGAAGCATTACTCAATAGCTTCAGGTTCAATGCCATTAGTGTGGCTATAGCCTTGCAGTCCATCATCCCAAACCTCTTCAGGATCTCTACTGCATACTTCCCTTGTCTAAGGAAGATTCCATCTATAATCTGCCACACCTCCATACCTAGAAAGTAATGCATCGTTCCCAAGTCCTTCATTTCGAACTCAGCAACAAGATTTCTCTTCATATCAGTAATCAACCCATCCATACCTGTTACAAATACATCATCTACATACAGTAGAAGCATCACTGGGTTTCCATCCTCAACCTTGTAGTAAAGGTTGGAATCTGCTTTACTCTTGGTATAAAGCCCAAACTGGATAGAAAGCTGTCAATTCTGCCGTACCAGGTCCTGGGTGCCTGTTTCAAATCGTACATGGATTTCTTCAATCTGTACACATGAGACTTCTTGTCATGTGTCTCAAAACCGAGTAGTTGTTCTACATACACTTCCTCTTCCACTACACCATTCAAGAAAGTAGTCTTGACATCCATCTGGTATATCTTCCATTTCATCACTACAGCTAGAGAAAGTACTGATCTGATGGAAGTGTATCTGGCTACAGGTGCAAAGGTTTCTTCATAGTTTATTCCTTCTTTCTGAGAGAAACCCTGAGCTACAAATCTTGCTTTATATTTCTTAATGCTACTGTCTGCAGCATGCTTGATCTTGTAGATCCATTTGGAAGTTACAACTGACTTCTTGTCTGGTCTTGGGACAACATCCCAAGCATCATTCTTCATGATCGATTGATACTCTTCGATCATAGCATCCTTCCATTCTTTCCATTCTGCTGCTTCTTCATAACTGGAAGGTTCTTTATCAATGAAATCACATAGTAAAGCTCCATACCCGGAACAGGATCTGGTCCTCTTTCTTTCTTTGTGATTCTCTTCTGGAGCCGCATATCTTTCTGCACCTTGGATAAGTTCTCGTACCCAATAAGGTTTCCTCTTATGAGGATTCTTCTCCAGAGGTGTATCTATAGGTCTTTGTGGTTCTTCAAATTCTTGATCTTCTTCTTGAGTTTCTTCATTCATGGTTGTATCATGAATTCTGGGTGCTTCTGCTTCTTCTTCTTCAGGTTCTTCAATAGGTCTTTTTCTGGATTTGTTGTAAGCTGTGTCTTCATCAAATGTCACATCCCTATTGATGTCAATCTTCTTGTATCTTGGGAAATAGATTCTGTAAGCCTTTGAGATTTCAGAGTATCCCACGAATATACCCTTCTTTCATGAAGGATTTAATTTGGTTATCTTCTCTTTTGGAATGTGTATGTACATAGGACAACTGAATATTCTGAGATGGCTGACTTCTAGTTTCTTGCCGGAGAAGACTTCTTGAGGAGTCTTGTTCTCGAGTACTCTATGTGGAGTACGATTCTGTACATACACCACTGTTCTGTTAGCTTCAGCCCAAAGATGCATAGGAAGATATTGATCATGAAGCATGGCTCTAGCAGCTTCCATGATGGTTCTATTCTTTCGTTCCGCAATCCCATTCTGTTGTGGATTATAAGGAGTGGACAACTCCCTCTTAATCCCTGATTCTTTGCATAGCTCTTTGAATTCATTCGAAGTGAATTCTCCTCCATTATCTGATAAAAAATTCTTAATCTTCTTTTCAGTATGGTTCCCGATCAAGGCTTTGAATTCCTTGAACTTATTGAATACTTTGTCTTTGTTCTTCATGAAATAAACCCATGTCTTTCTAGAAAAATCATCAATAAAAGAAACATAGTATGCATACCCGCTTAGTGAGTTTTATGACATAGGACCGCATACATCGGAGTGGATGATTTCCAGTATGTCTTTGGATTTGCTTTCACTGCTGGGAAATGTCTTCTTTGTATTCTTTCCTTTCGCACATCCTTTGCAGATGCCATCATGTTTTGCTTGGAATTCTGGAAGACCTTCAACAGATTTTCTTGCAATAGGCAGTTCTCTGTAATGCACATGTGCAAGCCTTCTATGCCAAATTTCACTTGGCTCTACTGTGTCATGGATGAAGGCTTGTTTTGGATGGCCCTTCAGCTTGTACAAACCTCCTTCTTGTTCTCCAATCACCACTGCATCATCGATAGTATTTCCTCTTGGCCACATGATGGCTTGACCATCTATGAATGCAACTCTCATTCCTTTCGCATCCAATGCTAATATGGAGAGAAGATTCTTCTTGAGTCTTGGCACAAACAATACTTCTTTCATTGTTAGAGACTTGCCAGAGTCTAGTTTATATGAAGATTCCCTACTACCTTTTATTGGATATTGGTAGTCATCTCCTAGTTTCACCTTGTGAGGTGATTCATGTTCTGACAGTCTCACAAAGAATTCCTTGAATCCAGTCATATGTTTGGAAGCTCCATTGTCTATAAGCCAATCATCACTACCATGAGTAATGTTACATGTGAGAGTGGAAATCAAAACATATTCATCCTTGCTTGAAGAATATTCACTTTCATATCTGGATCTCTTCTTGGATGGTTCATAATCCTCTACAGCATGAGCATGATGTCTTCTTTTGTTCCCCTTCTTCTTATGAGAGTGAATCTTGTTCTTAGGACAGTCTTTTGCAAAGTGCCCCACCTCATCACATGTATAACATCTTGATCTAGATATGTTCTTTCTAATATTATCTCTATGATGAGGATTCTTACCTTTGGAGTGAGGAGTATCTCTTCTGCCTTTCTTGGAGTGCACTGTGAGGGCTTGATCTTCACTTCCTATCTTCTCTTCTCGGGCTGCTATCCTTGCTTCTTCTTGAGAACATTCTTCCCATATTCTGCTGAATTTGACTAACTTCTTTCTAGCACAGATTCCTTGGATGAATGAACCCCATGACCTAGGAAGGCCATTCAGAGTTGTCATCACAATCTCTGCATTCTCCACTTCTTCATCTACAACTTCTAATTGTTCCTTGATTTGAGAAACCCTTGTGAAGTATGACTGGATAGTCTCTGCATTTTGAATCTTCACATTCTTCAGTTGATTCCTCAGAGTCATCTTCCGGTTTATGTTCTTCCCTTCAAACAATTTGGTTAGGGCATCAAACATAGTTTTAGGTGTCTTGAGAGAGGACACCTGTGGGATAAGGTGATCCTTAATATAATCAGCAATGATCCTCTTTGCCATAACCATCTTCTTCTTATGTAAGGCCTTTGCCTCATCTTCCTCTGGAACTGGAACCTCCTCATGGATGTAGGAGTCTAACTCATTTTCTTCCAGGACCAGGGAGATCCTATACTTCCAGGCTCGAAAGTTATTAGCTCCCTCAAGATTTTCATCAAGCTTGGTATGACGAGACATCTTAAACTGAGAATCTCAAATGGAAATACAAAATATCTTAGATCTTACCAGGTCAAGATGTTGAATCTGAAACTTGAGATGAAATCCCGTAGAGCTGGTTCAGGAGAAAATTAGGGTTTTGCTTTTCCGAAGTTCTGTCCACCCAAATGCCTTGAAATTTATCCCTAACTTCGATTTTGGGGAGGAGATAAATCCAGGCCTAGGCTCACTGAAAAATTCCTCTTATGTGGAAATCCTTAATTTTCGACAGTAGTGACAGGTCCAAAACTGAAAAACCCCAGGATTGGATTCTACTTCGACAGAAAGATGCGCCCTAAGGAGGAGAGTTATTCCACCTTTCTTTTGCTGAAAATCTATGGAGGAAGATCCACAAACTAGGAAGCCCTAGTTCCCGCAGCTGCATAGCGTCTTCTTCTTAGGTTAGCTGTGATCCCATTCTGTTATTTTTTCAACATTAAGCTATCATTAGTAGGATCTTTAACTGAGAGAATAACAAGTACAGCAATCAAACACAAGAGACAATGAACACAATGTTTTTCCTCAGGGAAACCATAAAAGAAAAAACCCCGCAACTTCCTCAGAGATAGAATCAGCACCAAAACAGTAAGTGATCTCCCAACAGTAGTAATATTCTTCTTGACTAGCCCTAGTGTCTTCTCCTTCCTCAACTATGCGCTACACTTGAGTGTGGATGAGTTGTGTTATAAATAGAGACTCCAATTCTCTATTTATACTAATCCTGACATGACTAAAACCCTACCAGGGCCAACCTCTACTAGGAGAGTCTAATAACCCTAGTGCCTCGAAACTGTGGGGACTTTAACCCTTATACAATCGGAGGGTTACTCACTATGACTTGAGATGATTTGTTTACATTATTGATCCTCCCGATCAAAACATTAGGGCATGACAATATGACTCAATTACATTATAGATACATCCTGGAATAAACATCGCGTTACAATACATAAGATATATAGATGAATGCATTCCGAAGTTACAAATACATCAACATCTCTTTCGGTCCAAATGGACCTCAATCGAGAAAGCGAGGAGGGGTTGATTTTAGATAACATAAAAATACAAAGCACAACTCACGAATGATCTAATTAGTCCTACCACGCATCTCTTTCCCCTTTCAGGTCAATCGGGAAGTCGTGGGGTAACTAGTATGATTACATTGAATTTATGAATATTGAAAGTATATAATGCGAATTCAAATTATACAATGTTGCAATACAAGACAAAACTAGAAAAAAACAAAAAAGTGCAAAAGTCACAAAACGTAGGATCCCCCCTGGGGGATGGGAAGTGGGCTCAAAAGAGCCTACTCGAAATTTCTTTTTATTACTTGGTTACAATGATTTAGCGAAAACTCTCTTTGGTCCTTGTTATCTGGCATCCAAAGGCTTACAAAATTCAAAGAAAAGGAGCCTGACTAAGAGGGGAAACTCCTGGAAGCTCTGAATGTCCAAAAAATGTGTTTTTGGGCAGAGTTTCCTTCTCTTTTTTGATGGGTCTGCTGAAAAACAATGAGCTAATGTTAGTGAAATATGGCCAAAAACATTTTGGAAGTGTCTTTGGAAAACATACAAAAAAAAAACTATGTTAAAATGATAAAAAAAAGGGGCAAAAATGAACCAAGGAAAGCAAGCTTTTCTTGGGATCATGGCTTGCCTTTGGGGAAGCCAATACTACATGCAATTATATGCTAGATATAATTTTAAACTTTGAAATAAAACGCTAATGCATGCAAGCTATATATTTCCTTTAAAATGCCATGCAAAAGCCGATTTCTTTATGCCAGATCTATGATGCTTATGGAAAACTTTTGAAAAACAGAAATCTAGCTTTTTGAATGCTTATGAATGAGATTGAATGAGATATTTTGCATATTATAAATTAGAATTTCATGCATAAACAAAGTAACCAAAAAGATATAAATTTTTAAAAGGAGAGTAAGAGGAGAGAAGGTTGGTTCGTTGCTTGAATGAAACAAGTGGAAATGAGGCCCTTTTGTGGAGCGCCGAGGGACAGAGTCTTGAGCTTATTGTATAAGGAATGGCATCAATATTGATCCACACCTCATCCAATCGGGAACATGCAACTAGATCTCAGAAGCCTACACAACACCTCATGAGATCTAGATATATATGTATGAAACAAAAAATGAAAGATCATGAAAAAATTATCTTATTTAAGCATATAATTTAGATTCTTGAGCATACATAATATGAATAAACAAGAGCAAGTAATCTTACTTGCCTAATTTACACCCTTACTTGATTCAACCGAATCCTTGAAGCCAGAATAAAAAGCAACACAAAAATTGGAAACAATTTGCAATTACCACATTAGTAGCATGACGTTGGGAATCCACACAATCACATGCACTACACTGTATATCCTCCAAAGCTTCTTTATTCACAATGAAAATATAGCAATATTACAATGGAAACAACTCTTCATCCAACTCTAACTAGATTGGAAGAGAGAAAGGCTGCTTTATTTATAGCCAGAGCCCAGCCCCTGTGGGGCTACCAACACTGAAGATACACTTGAAGTCACATTGAGCTAATCTGAATTGAAGTGAAGAGAGACCAAGTTGAATTGCAGAGGTGATTGACACCTCTCTCAATTAACCCTTAATCAGTGTCCAACACACTCAATCTAATTCACCAAATCCAAAACGACTTCAATCTCCACACGCGCGAGCTCATGAGGTTGGTGAAAATTTGGTGAGGGTGATGTCACCCCACACATGCATGGACAACATGTGAGAGATAAACCAATGTTTAAACTTAAATCCACTTCAAGCTCGAGAGGGGTCCACCCACTTCTCCTACCTCACGCGTGAGCCTCCAAAGGAGCGTGAGTGTGGTGAGGATGATGTCACAAGTTTCATTATTCCTTACCAAAACGTTAAACCAAGGTTTTAAACCATAATAAAATGAATATCTAAGTGGGGAGGGGTCCACCCTCCTTTCCCCACTCGCTACCATTGAGAAGCTAGCATGACTCTCACTTAACTCATCATTCAGGTGAGCCTTTACCACATTTTTAAATCAAAGTTTTAAAATAAGCTTAAGTTTGAAAGGGTCGTGAGCCTTAGGGGGACCCATGCCAAGTCATCATTTCTTAAATATTTTTTTAATTTGACTTTTTTCATACCTTGTTATTTGTGCCAAAATGCCATTTATTAGCATTAAAATGCTATTCTGACGCATTTTTAGCTGAATAATGCTCTACGAGGTGTTCTGGCCGCCTGACTGATGTGAAAAGTGGTCCTTGATGTAAAGTGGATGCTCTGGGTGAGAAAATGAGTGTCCCCACGTCAGAAACGGATTTCATATCTGACTTTTATTACATTTTGAAATTTTCTAATTAAACCATTAAATAATGGCTTAATTTTGTGGAATTTTTTTTATTTTTTCAGAAACTGAGGAAACTCTAGGGGGGCCTAGCACATGTCCATATGACTTAAAATCAATTCCTAGCACATTAAAAAACATTGACACGAAGACTCTAATAACTTCCTAAGGCCGAAACACCAAGACGACTACCCCAACTTTGGAGGTGTGAGTGAAAAACTCAAAATTATTAGTCATTTGTTCAACAACCAATAATAACCGAGGGAAAAACACTCTGGTCTAGTCGGCTTGATGCTTAAGTCCGATAAGCTGAGCCTTTTATAAAAAATTAAATGCTAGGACATTTTTTACAATTTCCCCAAGGGGGTATGAACATGTGTTGACAAAAAATAACAAAAGGCTCCCAGACAAAACCCGAATGACTTCGGAATTTTGAAAGGTGAACACGTGTATGTTCTCATCACTTGGCTCACTTGATAATACCGACTAAGTATGAAGTAGTAGGTAACACAACGTAAGGTAAGTGTGAAGAAATGCTACAAGATTTACACTGTAAATATTCAGAATTGTGAAGAAGTCATTGAACCTTAGTATTTTCAGTGTTTGAGAAAAATTGGAGATACCTGAAATTTAAAATATTTATCAATCAATCACTAAACATATGAATCTCATTAAAAAATCAACCACACAAATCATTTATCCACATAAGACAAGATATACCTTGGGAAAACCCTCCCAAAATAGAGAATGAAAAACCCAACAATTTTGTTAAGCCCTAAATGTTGGGCACAGTCCCCCCTATAGTGTGGTACTTTAACCTCTATATGGTGGTTTATTACATATTATTAATGTAGGCTTGGGTCTATTAGAGGGTCTATTAGTTGTTATTGTACACTTTTGTCTCCTATATATAGGAAGGATATATTTTCAACTGGGTAAGCATTGTATATTGTCTTGTCTTGGGTACACAATACATTGTTTAAGAAGGTTCCTCCCTTGAAGAGGATTGTGTTTTATCTATTATTCATTATTATGGTGTGGATTACTATCTTCTTGTCTATTTCTGGAACTTGGTTACATAACATTTGGTATTAGAGCTCTTTCCTCGAGGTTGGTTTCTGCAAAACGAGTCATCTCGCTACAAATTTTTTTATACAAGGATTCTGAGATTGAGGTTAAAAAAACAATTCAAAAAAATGTTGATATATATCCAGTATGAAATTCATATCTTGATCCATTATAGTTTCAGATATAATTGTAGAGGAATCTAGGGTTTTTTACTAGTCCAAAACCTAGTCTAAAATAGGTGTTCTAGGCAGAAAGGTCATATATGAGGCACCCTAGATCCAAATTGAGTGAGACCAGTTGCATAGGATAGAAGACAAACCATATTATATTTGGTAATATTTTTAGCTGTAGAAACAAAATATTGGACACATGGAATAAGGTACAAGTTTTCCCTTATGGATAGGTCAAAAATAAGAAGTTTTGGGAGATTCACAATAATATTGTTTTGGAACATCCAAATTAGGAAAGACTTGCAGAATTGGAAATAAGACACATCAGGTTACCATAGGCTAAAGGATCATACCCAAAGGAGTCAAAAGTCAAATTTTATCTTAGTTATAAGTCGGCCCTGAAATAGTCTTCCAATTAGGGTTTGAAACATGTGTTCTATGGAAAAAGTTCATATTTGAGGCATCAAAGATCCAATTTGAGTGATACCAATTGCATATTGAAGAATACGAACCATGGTATATGTGGTAGAATGTTTAGCTACGTAAGTGAAATATTAGACACGTGGCACACCATACAATTTCTCTCTTTTGGATTGTCCAAAAATAGGAATTTTTGAGAGATTTACAATAAATTTTTATTGGCACATCCAAATTAGATTAGACTTGCGGTGTCAAAAAGTGGACACATAAGGATACAATAGGACAAATTTTTAGACCTAGAGGGGTTGAAATTCTAATTTTATATCAGTTTCAAGTCTTCCCTAGAACAATCTGACAATTAGGGTTTGAAAAAAAGTGTTCCAGGAAAAAATATTATCCAGAGCATCCAATATCCAAATTGAGTGAGACCTATTTCATCAAAATATAAGACTGACCATTATATATGTGGTAAAATTTTCAGAGTTAGATTTGAAATATTGGACACTTGGCATAGTGTACAAGTTCTCTCTGCTGGATAGGACAAAAATAAGAAGTGTTGGGAGAATTACAATATAGTTTTACTAGAGCATCCAAATTAGTTCACACTTGAGGCATCAGAAAAACGACACATCAATCCACCACAAGCCAAAGTTACAGACATAGAGGAGTTGAAATTTTAAATTTATCTCAGTCCAAGTAGGCCATAAAACAATCTTCCAATCAAGGTTGAAGAAGGAAACTCTATAGTTCAAGCAGTGGTAGATCGCATAGAGCACCAACAAATAGTCTCCAAATATTGAAGATGTCAAAAAATAGCATGAAACAACATGTAGATCAACATCACTGCCAAAGGAGTTTTGAAGAAGGATAAATCACACGGGAACTTGAACAAATCACTGAAAAAAGGACCAAACAACTACAAAATCAAGCTATTATTGAGTACCTCGTCAAGTGGAAGAACTTACCAGCTGCAAATTCGACATGAGAAGATGATACCTTCATACAGATGCATCCACAACTACCCAAGCATTAAGGACAACACTTTTCTGAAGGGGAGGGACATGTTAAACCCTGGATGTTGGGCACAACCCCCCCTATAGTGTGGCACTTTACCCCCTATATGGTGGTGTATTACATATTATTGATGTAGGCTTAGGTCTATTAGTTTTTATTGTATACATTTGTCTCCTATATATAGGAAGGATATATTTTCATTTGGGTAAGCATTGTATATTGTCTTGTCTTGAGTACACAGTACATTGTGTAAGGATGTTACTCCCTCGAAGATGATTGTTATTTATCTCTACTCTTCATTATTAAGGCATGGATTACTCTCTTCTTGTCTATTTCTGCTATTTTTGGGTCTTGGTTGCATAACAAATTCTTTGAGTATAATAGATATACTTGCAGATAATGGTTTACAACACATTAGCAGATTGCCCGATAAAAGAGAACAAATCAACATTATAGAAGAGATCGACGAAAAATCTGTGATTAAATTGCCAAGTTCCCAACACTTTAACAACAAGTCAAAACAACCTCCCATGCAAAGAATAGTGAATGGGTGTGATTGAGAATGCTTCCTTGTGCACAATAATGCGTCCTTTTAGCACTAGTGTAATGTGAGTTCCTTGGATTCTTCATCATGCAAAATACATGCACCATACCTTCCATGATTAGATTTCACTAAAGTTAACTGTCTTTGAACTGAACCCAATATTTAATTGAATGGATGATCACTTAGTTAGGTGGCTAACTAAGTGTCACACTGCTTTTAATTTTAGTTCTATCCATGCAAAATGCTTTCTTTACTATTATTTTGCATGGATCTGTTTAATTAACTGATGCATGTTTTATTACAATTGAGGCTTTCATTGAAACCTTATCGATTCAATTTCACTAGAGGTATTCTTAGACAATTTGAATTCATTCTCTTTCTAAGCGTATCTCTTTATCATTTAAATTTTACTGCATGCCCACATGGGTATTTATTATTTATTGATCATATCATATTATATTCAGAAGAATTGCCACACATACTGATAATCATATCATATTAGCCCGGGTCATATAGTCATATGCTAAAGTAAATCACTCTAGAGGCATCTAATCTCTAAAGGAGACTTCTAGCACTCAGTGACCATAACTAGTAATTCATCACATAGTATCACTACTTTAACACATAAAACATTATACCTCAACCTAGAGGTCCACCTCAATGAGTACCCATTCTATGGACGATTTAAATAGGATCATGACATGATACAACACAAGTCCAGACTTGATACAACACAAGTCTTTGGTCTTTGATACAACACAAGACTTTACAATAAAAGCATCACCATCTCAACACATGAGGATACAGATAGGGATTGATACAAAACAAGTCCAGACTTGATACAACAAAATTATGGACAATGAATCCTGTTGTTGTACAATCAACATTCCCTCTCAGTGAGCAAGACATTCTCTGCTAGACCAAACTTATCTTAGAAGTATCTGAACTTTATCATCGACATTGGCTTTGTCAGCACATTTGAAATATGCTGATTAGTAGCTATGTGTTTCACTATACCTTTCTGGACCATGTCTCGAATGAATTGATAATTCATTTCTACGTGTTTCAATTTATCATGAAACACTGGATTTTTGGAAAGATTCGTACAACTCTAGTTTTTAGACTAAATCATTGTAGGGTCAAGCTTCTCATCGACCAATAATCCAAGAAACTTTCTCAGCCACACAATGTCTTTGCAAGCGACACTAGTAGCAATGTATTCTTCCTCCGTGGTACTCTGGGAAACTGAGTCCTTCTTTCCGTTGGACCAAGAAATCATAGAAAAACCCAAGCTAAAAGAGTAGCCTGAAGTGATATTATGGTAAACAATGATTCCACCCCAATCAGAGTTAGTATAACCGTGTAATAACACCCCTCTACTGGAGGAATACCTCAGTCCATAAGAAATTGTATCGTGGATGTACCTCAAAACATGATTTGCTGTAGGATCAGACATAAGTTGACTCAAAATGATGACTGCATAATAAATTTCTTGCCTCGAGTGTATTTGGTAGATTGACTGGATATAAAAATTGGGGTCCACTGAATCCACTCCAGTCTTTGTCTCATGAAGTCTCCTCTAATTGGAAATCACCAGAGTACTCATGGATTTACAATCCATCGTTCCAAAGCTACGCAATATGTCAACAATGTACATCCCTTGAGATAGAAATATCTCATAACTTCTCTGCCAAATCTTAGAGCCTAGAAAATATTGCATCAGACCTAAGGATTTCATCTCAAACTCTAAGGTAAGATCCTTGTTACACTTAACAATCAATCTTTCCTCTCTGGTGAGAAATAGATCATCAACATACATAACTAGTATCAAAGGTTGGTTCTCCACTACTTTGAAGTATAAATTGGATTTGCTTCACTCTTCGAGAAACTTAGCTTATGAAGATAACTGTCTTTTATGGCATACCAAGCTCAGGGAGCTTACTTTAACCCATACAAGTATTTATTCAACTTGCACACATGGGATTCCTACTCATGAATCACAAATACATTAGGATATTCAATATAAACCTCTTCCTCAACCTCACCATTGAGGGAAGAAGTCTTCACATCCATCTGGTGAATTTTATATCCCAATACTGATGCAAGTGATATCACAACTCTAATTATGTTATATCTAGATACAAGAGTGAATGCATCCTCATAATCAATGGCCTCCTTCTGAGACAAACCTCAGGAAACAAACCTATATTTATACTTATCCACACTTCCATCTGCAACAAGCTTTATCTTGTAAATCCATTTGGAAGTAACAATAGGCTTCCTCTTAGGTCTGGGAACAACCTACCAAACATCATTATTCAATATTGACTGATATTCCTCAGTCATTGCATCTTTCCAAACTTTCTTCTCTGCATCTTCTTCATAAGATGAAGTATTTGAGTCATTGATATGACTCATCAATGAAACATACCCAACATACCTATCATGATTCTTTTTCTCTCTATAATATCCCACTTGAGCTCCATGCTTCTTTACATATTTTAGTATATCTCAACACCATGCAAACCTCCTCTTGGCAAGAGATTCATCAACCAATTAAACTGGTTTATCAATGACAGGTAACTCTACTGGATTCTCCCTCTGAACATCTAGATTGGTAGAAACAATCTCTAGGAACTATGACATATGAGTATCATTCTCCTCTGTATCAATATCATATGGAAGCTCTTTTGACCTTTTGAATGCAGCTTCTTCATGAAAAGTCACATCATGGCTAACCTCTATGTGTCTCTCACGAAGTATATATATCTGATAAGCCTTGGATGTATCAATACAACCCACAAAGGTTCCCTTCTTTCTAGAAGGTTCCATATTGGCCCTCTTCTCTTTTGGTATATGAATATATCGGACTCCCAAAGATCCTCAGTTGTGATATGTCTAGCTTCTCACCAGTGAACACCTCTTCAGGTTTTTTCTCATCTATAATGGCATGCAAACTTATGTTTTGGAGGTATATGGATGTACTAGGAGCTTCGTCCCATAAAGAAGCAGAGAAATATTGATCATGTAATATGGATTTTGCAGCCTCACACATAGTTCTATTCTTTCTCTCAGCAAATCCATTTTGCAGGGGGTTGTATGGCACTATCAATTGTTTTCAAATCCTCGCATCACTACAAAACTCATTAAAAGCATGGGAATAAAATTCACCTTCATTGTCTGACCTTAGGAAATGGACGTGTCTTATTGTTTGATTCTCTACTAAGACTTTAAATTCTTGAAACTTCCCAAAGGTTTCACTCTTATCCTTAAGGAATTAAATCCATGAATTTCTAGAGAAGTCATCAATAAACAATACATAATAAATATAACCACCGAGGAACATGGATGACATGGGGCCTCATACATTTGAGTGTATCAAATATAAAATCCCTTTAGATATTTTATGGATGCTAGAATAACTATTTTTCACATTTTTTCAAAGTGCACAACCCCGACATACACTATCATGTTCAAAATAAAAAAAATTGACATACCTTTAACCATTCGTTGTAACCATGGCAGTGCTTTGTAGTGGAGGTGACCAAGCCTCCGATGCCATAGCTTGCATGGTCAGAGAATGTGATGTACCATGGCCTACATGTAATTTCCTGGGACCTTGTAGAGTCCTCCCTCTCTAACTCCAATCACAACAACAACATCAAGAATTTTGTTTTTCGACCATAGGAATGCTTCATTCTTCATGAAGATAACTCAAAATTCCTTATCTTCAAGAACCAAAACTGAAAGTAGGTTCTTCTTAAACCCGGGAAATAAATAGCGTCCTCCACTTGTAACACATCTCCTAAACTCAGTTGGAATGATGTAGATACAAATCCTTGGATTGAGTAGGTTGAGTTGTTTCCCAACTCTACCATGCATGCAAAATTTTTCTCTTTTAAGTTGGATATTGTGCCCTTCTACCCAGGCATGTGCTTGGAAGCACCACTCTCAATCAACCACATATTTTCTATTGATTAAGTTGTCATTGATGTCAATAGTGTATGGTCATTGATTCCAACATGTCTTGGTTCCCCTTAAGGATCCCCTGAGGGTTAAGTAAGTGTCAGTGTCTAAGGATACCTTTTGAATTTGTCCAAGTCCAAGTCTGAAGCCCTTGGAGCCCTTGGGACAATCCAAAAATCCTTGAACACCCTATAGAGTGTTTAAGTACCCCTAAGTTGTTTCTATGGTTCCCCAGTTATTTCTTTGAATTTCCTAGTACCACAACCTATTACTTAGTACCCTAGAAATAGTCCTTGGTGGGTTGAAGAAGTGTATAACTTCAAAGAGTCCAAATGACCCATTATGTGGTCATTTGTGTTTTTAATGAGGTCATGGTACCCTAGGAGAAGTCTAGGTACCCCCACACCTTGGTACCCTTGATATGAAGAGTATATGGTGGATCCCTTATTATTTTTAATGTGAAGTTTGTGGATGTGAATACCATAGAATCCCTCACGCGCTTGATGATGTCCATTGAATCCTTTGACCTTAGAACTTATGCATAAGGTAAAATGGTCTTTGACACCTTTATGTTTGGAGTCTTGATGTCTTGTAAAAATTGGATAATTTAAGGGTATTAGACCAAGGATTTGCAAATAAAACCATCATAGGGAGATATTCCTCATAAATCCATTTCCTTTTATATGTGGAGCATCCTCTAACTCCTTACAGTTGAAGAGATATGAATTTTTGAAGTTGGTGTACCCCACTTTTTTGTGTGAGCCGACCAAACAAAAGAGAATTTAATTATTTGTAATTTTGAATTGCATGTTGTCCCAAGTTAATAAATTTCCTCCACAACTTATATAAATAGAATATCAAACATTTCATTTGTTCATCAACAATTCTCTCAGGAATTTCACAACTCTTGTAGAAAAGTGCGAAATTTTATGGAGGAGAAATTTTTTGGGCATCTTCATTGAAATTGACATAAATTTCTCATACGAAATTGGAAGTATAAAATTCTTGGCTCATTGAAAAGCTTGTAACGTGGAATATGCGATGAAATAATCTAGAGTTTCTTTTGGGTTGTCTACTATTTATTCATATTGTGATCTTTATAAAGGTATGATTCATTCTTCCAGGTTTCTCTTATGATGGCACATGTCTCTCATGGATAGAGTTCATCTTTAATCTTAATATATGAGACTCTATATTGGTATATATATTTGAAGTCATTATGGAGGCTATGATGATACTATTGTATACCTTTATGCTATGATATGATACACTTTATTATGATAATGCATGTGATAATGATGTACACTCTATGATGTTGATGCACTCCTATACAATATGATGTACATGCATACCATAGTGTGATGATTATCTCCTATGTACTATGATGTATAATTGATGTTGATAATTCATACACGGTGCAAAATGAGATGATGATGTTGCATATTTTATGATGAGGATGCATACCCTATGACGATGATGCATGACGATGCATGCCTTACGTTCAGTGAAAGAAGATCATAACTGCTTGTTCAGTGATTGTGTATGACGAGGTATACAAGGATGTACATGATCAGTGTGTGTGGCAGTGATATGAGTGATCATCAACAGATTCAGAGCTTCGTTTAGTATGTGCAGTGTGATATATTTGTGGTGTAGTGATGAGAAATGATAAGATGATGAGCAGTGTGATACAACAGACAATGACTCGTTGACATTTAGTGATTAGATAATGAGCAGTGTGATACAGAAGATATTGATCATTTGATGAGTAGTGATCAGATGATGAGCTATGTGATACAAAAGACAATGATCAGTTGATGAGTAGTGATAAGATGATGAGCAGTGTGATACAATAGACAGTGATCAATTGATGAGTAGTGATCAGATGATGAGAAGTGTGATACAACGTATAGTGATCAGTTGATGAGTAGTGATCAGATGATGAACAATGTGATACAACCGAGAGTGATCAGTTGACGAGTAGTGATAATTTGATGAGCGGTGGTTAGTAGTGGTAGTACTTGTGCAGTGTGGTATAGGTTGTGCAGTATGGTACATATTGTGTAGTGTAGTACATGTGTTGATTAGTAGGTCCGTAGGATAAGTACGGTTGTGGTTCATCAGTTTATATCCTCTTATTTGGGTGGTAGGATGGGGCAAGGAAAGGGGGTCATAGCCTCCTTCCGATTGAAGCTGGAGAACCAAGGAGTTGGAACTTCCTTCAGGTTGTAGCCTGTAAATCAGGGGGTTGTAGCCTTCTTTTAGTTGCAGCTGGAAAACTGAAGTCTTTGTATTAAGGTGGGTTGTTTCCTCCTTCCAGTTTTGTATGGAAAACTATTTTTAAAAAGGATTCTGTGGTTTTACCCCCAGGACTTGGGTTTCCACGTAAAAATATTGTGTACTATGTTGGTATGCTTTCTATGTGATGATAATAATGCCGATGATGATATAATGATAATGTGGTAATGCATAATATTGAATAAGTGGTTGATTGTTAAAGTTGAAAAAGTAATAAAAACTGCACACACAGATTCACCCCCCGTTTGTGTTCCTAGTGTGTCCAACATTTTCACTTGTGATGATAGATTTGGATAGTTCTGAGACAGGGTAATACTCCCTCCTTATCTACTTCTCCTTGGTTGGATTCTTCTACTATGGTAGAAGCTTGAACCCTTTCTTCTCTCTTTTTCCTTGAATGGAAATCTCGTGGAAAATGGCCCTTCTTTTAACAATAATAACACCAAAGATTTGATTTGTCAAAATATTTATTTAACTCCTTCTTATTTGCATGAAAGAAATTCTTGGGAGTGAATGGATTCCTCCTTTTCTTCATTCTTGTCATGGGGGGAATATTCTCCTCTTTGGTGCACACTAGCTTGCTCTGGACGCACTCCTCTTCTTGAATGCAATCATGCCACAACCTCTCGAGTTTGGGATGTTGTTCTCAGTCGTTTTCCACAGTGAAGAAAGTATCCCATGAGTGTTAGGGTTAACCTTGAATCGAGTATGAGTCAAAGGTGGTTTAGGTCTAGCACATGGTTTCTTGTATCCCATGGTATTGCATGAAAGGAAGTCTTCATAGGGTTTGAGGAGGATCCATTGCAAAGTGGCCTTGAGGTGAGTGGAAGCTAGCTTGCTTGGCTCGATTGGCCGGTTTGGATAGGGAAATGAAGATCTTCATTGGTGCTGGTTTTCCCCCACATGGGATTTTTCAGGGTAAATGGTTGCGTCTATGTGTATGTTTCTTGTAATGTTTATTTCTCGCATTTTATTGTATTTTTCTCATTAAAAAGATAATAATGAGGATGCAATCCCATCAAAGGCTGTTTGAAGAAGGTCATCTTCATCCATCACTACATTGATGCTAGCAAGTTGATCTTTCACTTGTGAAATCTTGGTGAAGAATGATGCAAAATTCTCATCCTTCTCCATCTTTAGGTTCCACAGCTTGTTCTTCAAAACCCTCTTTTGAGTCGAGACCTTCTTCTTACACAGGTTCGTAAGTGTTTCAAAACACTCCTTTGCGGTCTTCAACGGAGTGATCATAGACATGAGATTGTTCTTAACCGAGTCATAAACAATTCGCTTAGCCTTTGCTTGATTCTTATTGAATTTGACTCACCATACATTGGTGGTAGGATTGAAATTGACTCACCTTTCATTGGTGGTAGGATTCTCTACCAATGAGGTCACGAATGTATCTAGATCATGCTCCTCAATAATATTCAACACTCTTTCCTTCCATGTGTTGAAATCTATAAGTACCTTCAAGGCGGTCTTCCAGTCGAATGGAGATCAATGTCATGGCTCCAATATTTTTCTCAACTCTTCAATATCACATAGGATTTAGTTTTTTGCACAAAACTAAGCTCCTTCACGCCCTACTCTTTGATACCATGTCAATGTTTGAGAAAAATTGGAGAAACTTGAACTTCAAAATTTTTATCAATCAATCACTAAACATATGAATCTCATAAAAAATAAACCGCACAAACCATTCATCCACATGAGACAATATATACCCTGGGAAAACCCTCTAAATACATAGGATGAAAAACCCAACAATTCTTTGAGTATAATAGATAGACTTGCAGAGAATGGCTTACAACACATTAACAAATTCCCGATATGAGAGAACAACTTAGCAATAGACAAGAGAGATCCATAAAAACTATGTAATGAACTTTCCAAGTTCCCAACAATTTAATAACAAGTCAAAACAACCTCCCATGTAAAGAATAGAGAATGGGCGTGATGGAGAATGCTTCCTAGTGCACAATAATGTGCCCTTCCAACACTAGTGTCAAGTTGGTGCCTTCGATTCTTCATCATGCACAAGACATGCACCATACCTTCCAAGGTTAGATTTCACTAAAGTTAACTGTATTTGAACTAAACTCAATCATAAATTGAATGGATGATTAATTAGTTAGGTGGCTAACTTAAGTGTCATGCTACTTTTAACTTTAGTCCCGTCCATGCAAAATACTTTCTTTAATATTATTAACTTTTGCATGGATCTCTTTAATTAATTGATGCATGATTTATTACAACTGAGGATTTAACTGAAGCCTTATCAATCATTAGAGAAAATTTTGGGTCTAAAATGGGTCTCCTAAGGAAAAAAATAAAATAATTATGAATTTTTGAGGGAAAGAGAAAAAACTACTTTTGTTGTTCGTATTTTCAACATACTCCCTGTCGTTTTACTCAAATTTTGAGTGGGAGCACTCATTGGATGCATAGTTGAATTTTTCATCCAACGAGAACCCACACTTCATACTTTTGATGGACCCCGCCGTCCCAAAAACAAGAAATACCTAAAAATTTGTGATGATGAGATTTTGAGCGGGAGCCCTTGTTGGATGAGGAATTGATTTCTGCATCCGACGAGTACCCACATTACATATTTTTGATGGACCCTGCTACCCCAAAAACAAGAAATACCTAAAAAATGTGATGATGTCATCATCACTTTTTTTTTGATGATGTCATCACAAAACCTGCAAGGAGACAAGGATCAAGAGGGAGTCCACCAAACAAACAAAGTTAAGTATTTGAATTGTCATATGATATTCTTTATATATTTATATTCCTAGATTTAGAAAATGAATTATGCATGTAAGAGTGTTTGCATTCATGAACAATATAGTACTAACTTGCATGTGATGGGTAAGTAGGCTATGGCATTGTACAAAATTTTATTGCTACTTATCTAGAATGAAACCTATTTGTTGACATATTGGGAGTAGTGCACACTCTTAATAATGACTTGGTAGAGATGGAAGGAATCTATAAAGTTACCGTATGTATACGGGATATGGATAAATGCTGTATTAGATAAAATGATTCTATGATTGTGTGACATATGTATTTATGCATTAGAATTTGTCACTATTAATGTGTTTGGAAATTATGAAATGTTTCTAATCATGCAACTGAGTTTTAATTGTAGAAAAGATTGTGTACAATCACCTACAAGAAAAGAAGGATGAGACTTGTTCCAAAGAACATGTGATGGTGGTTCATCTAGAAGATTCACTCCAAAAACATACATTAAGAGGAACTTGAAGTTCCCAAGGCCTAAGACACCACGACAGAAGAAAGAGCTTAATAAGAATATAAGAATCATGACATGACCAAGCCATAGAAAGCGGTAGATCCATCTTGGGCACGAGAGTTCATCCAAGATGAAGAAAAGTATGATGAGAATTCCAAAGAAAGTAAGAGGCCTTAGACACACTCCAATTATGTGGCACTGTTATGTGACATAATTGATGCATATCCTTCCATATTTGAAGTAGAAACCAAGAATAAATGGAAGGATTCTATGATCAAAGTGTTAAATTATTGAACCATTGATCTACAAGCAAATGAGAGCAATTGAAAGGTAGAATTGTGCAGTGGAATATCAAGAACAATGTACATTGAACAAGACAAATTTGAGACAAATTTGATAAGACTTGATCAGTTAATTACAAGATTATTCTTCTTTCATTCCACCAATATACAATAATGTTACAATAAGGAGAATTCAAATAATGTGGATAAGATTAGAATATACCAACTAAACCTGACTGTATGACAAAGTAGGAGTGTGTAAATTACTACATGGGAGCTAATAGTCTAACTCCTGATGTCTAAATCACTCTGACAATCAGTTAAACTAGTTAAACTGATGAGGTAGGTGGAAAAAGGCACCACTTCCCCATGGAGCCATGAAAAACTGGCGCTAGACTAACTGAATGTAACTAAAGGTTGACTCAGCATAACTGACTACCTACCACAACCAACTGATGGAAGCTAATGGTGGCACTTAGAGTGGATCCTATAATGTAGGGAATGGTCTTAGAGTCACCTAAACTCATGCATGAACATGCAGTAAGTGGTAGTTAACCTCTATATGTGTTCCCCATACTCTAGTACAACAATAATGTATCCCTATGTTAGACAAGATGATCAAATGGACTATATATGGACAAGGGAGGATTATATAATCCTAACACACCCCCTTAATCTTGACTTGGACAACTTTGGGCCCTGGAAACTAGGACAAAAGTCATCCATGCAATATAATGAAAAATAAATCTACTTAATAAACTAAGTAAAATGGGGGTAACCTCATGGGACCCCCCCCTAAAAATAAGCAGTGGATAGGAAATACAAGTTATACGTAGGAGAAAAATATTCCTCTTTGTGTAATAAATTGCAAAAATTTTGCTACAATTTGTAGCACTATGCAACAACATGGTTCTTTTGTGTAGCAACATCCTAAAGCAGTGCATGTGAACCTCTCAATGTGGTTCTGATCTTATGGATGTTGTATGTGTTTATTCTTTCTAGAGGAGGAATGGAATGATCAATTTTGTTCTTCTATGCTCCAAATGGTTGATCATTCACTATCATCAAGTAGCACTTTCTTGGAAGTTTGTAGCACCACTCTATGGATAGTGAATTTGTGTGAGAGAGTGCAACATGTTCATTCTGATATTGGGACCTTGTTCTCCTTATGTCTTCTAGATTCCCAACACCATCCACAACTGCTTCAATGATATTTTGGGCCCATTTACGCTTAGGCCACTGATTTGGGATGGGAGTTGGATCTGGATATATATTTTGATGAGGCACAACCTCAATATCAAGATCATGCTATTATTGTTCCCCTTCATCTGAATCTAAAACATGTGACAAAATATCATCATCAAAAGGAAATGGAAGGGTGTTTATACCTTCTTGTGCTTCAGATGGTGGTAGATCAAGCAACCGATCTTCTTCAAACTGAACACTTCTCTCTATGAAGCATTTCCTAGTTGCAAGTTCCATCAACTTATATGATTTTGCATCCTTAGCATATCCTAGTAGTATGCATTCGCTACTTTGGGCTTGGAAGGCCTTTCTCTTATCCTTGGGTATTTTGGCCAAAGCTTTTGAACCAAAAAATCTCAAGTGAGAGACATTAGGCTTATGGTCATGCAGTGCTTCGAAAGGAATGGCCCCAACCACTGATTTATGAGGCACTCTATCATGTATCTATGAAGCATAGTTTACAACTTCATCCAATATATAAGGACGAATATTCTTGGATTCAAGAAGACAGGCTGCCATCTCCTTCAATGATCTATTTTTCCTCTCAGCCACACCATTCTGCCGTGGTGTGTATGGAACTGAGTGTTCCATTCAAATCCCCTTTGATTCACAATAATTCTGAAAATATATTTTACATCCATTATATGATCTAATGGACTTGATATTTTTCCCGAAACTATTCTCAATCAAAGCTTTAAAAACTTTAAATTTTTTGAATACTTCTTATTTATGTTTCATGAAATATACCCAGCAGAACCTTGAACAATCATCAATAAAAGTAAGGAAATAACTAGAACCATTAATGGATGTTGTAGTAATTGGTCCTGAAACATCACTATGCATTAGATCAAGTGTAGAGGAAACTCTAGTTTCCTTCCCAAATTGATACCTCTTCTTTGGATGATTACCTACCAAGAAACCAGGACATACTCCATTTGATGTTTGGATGAGAGGCAATCCTTCAACCATTTTGTCATTGTGGAGTTGTTGGAGATATTTTAAATTGATATGCCCAAATATTTCATGCCATAGATTTCTTTTGTTGTTGGCATGAGTAAATACATTTGTTGGGTGTGAAACAAGGAAAACATGAGAGAACTCATATGCCTTTGAGGCATGGTTAGCCAACCCTTTCGCTATGAGATTTCCAGTATCTTTTCCAATGATTTCAACTGAGTCAGAGTCGAATGTAACTCTCTTGGGAGATCCTGTATGGGTCATCTGATAAACAGACAACATATTTGCTACAAGAGAGGGCACATAAAGAACATTATTGAACTCACCATGTTGGATTTTAATAGAACCTTTCCCAGCAATTAGGGATTGGGAGTCATCTCCCATGTGGATGCTAGGTCCTCCTGATAGAGTGAGAGTGGAGAAGGATTCCTTGGAGGAAACCATGTGTTTGGATGCTCCATAATTGATCAAGTAAGCTTTCGACTGAGTAAGGCCCACCTTCAAGGAATGACATCTCTCATGATATTCTGTCGGTTGTCCAACATCAGAATTCTTTTCTCCTTATGGGAGGGCAATATTGTTTTGTTCAAGGAGTGTTGAAAACTGGTCAATTTTATTCTTCATGCACTGGCTCTCTAGATGAAAGCATCTCATACAGTATGGACATCTAGTCTTCTCGAATTTCTTATTTTTCTTGGAACCTGAGGCTCCTTTAGAAGATCTATGATTCTTTTTTGGCTTTGAATTAGTGGCTTTGGGATCCTTCCCTTTGTGGTTCCCTCCGTATTGTGCATTGTTTGAGTCTAACATCAAGAGTGCTTGATTCTTGGAGGTTTGAATCACTCCCATTTGAACCAATTTATCTTGCTCTTGTATTAAGGACTCAACAAAAGCATCTAGAGAAGGCATCTTCCAATTAGGGATAGAATCTCTTCCAGAATGGAATGTAGAGACAAATATTGAGTACTCAGAGCCAAGCTTACTAATTACAGAAAACACAAGCCGCTCATATTTCCTCTCTAATCCACATTGTTTGCATTGCAATACTAGTGACTTATACTTTGTGAAGAATTTCTGAATAGATTCGAAACTGCTGGGTTGTAAAGCTATGAGCTCATTCTCCAATATGTGCCCTCAAAGCTCATCTTGTTTTCCAAACAAAGATTCAAGATTTTCCAAATCTTCCTTCAGAGTCCCAAGTCCCTCAAGGTGGAACAAACGATCCCAGGATATGTGACTACACATGAATTCCAAGGCCTCATCAAGCTGATTCAAAAATTTGTTATTCTCAACATACTATTAGGGATCAGTTTCTCTACCCATAGTCATCCTATACAGGCCAAGCTTGCACAAGGCTACTTGCATATCTACCCTCTAATAAGAATAGTTGAAGGGTGTAAGGATTCGAGGTATGAGAGCTAAATAATCCATCTATCTGTATACTGAAACAATCAATTCCTTAAGAAGCTACGTAGGTACCTGCAAATTACATTTCAAAACCAAAATCAATTTGCAATCATGTTAGTTTCAAGCCTTTCCCCCTCGACATGTACACTTTCTTAGAGTCCGTCACACTTAGATAGAATTCTCTAAACATAATTCATAGGGAGCAAGGCTATCATACCAAGATTTATGTGGAAAATCAACTACTTTTTGTGAACAATGGAGATCAGACAATACTTGTTGCTAGCCTAAACAAGGCTTTGATACCATGTTAAATTATTGAACCATTGATCTACAGGAAAATGAGAGCAATTGAAAGGTAGAATTGTGCAGTGGAATATCAAGAACAATGTACAATGAACAAGACAAATTTGATAAGAATTTATCAGTTAATTACAAGATTAATATTCATTCATTCCATCAGTATACAACAATGTTACAATAAGGAGAATTCGAATCATGTGGATAATATTCGAATCTACCAACTAAACCCGACTGACTTGCTAACTAGGAGTGTATAACTTGTTGCATGGGAGAAACTAGTCTAACTCATGATGCAGAAATTAGTTCGACAATAAGTTAAACTAGTTAAACTAGTTAAATTGACGAGGTAGGTGGAAAAATTCGCCACTTCCCCATGCATCCATGCAAAATTGGCTCTAGAATAACTAAGAGTGATCTAACTGAATGTAACTAAAGGTTGACTCAACATAACTGACTACCTACCACAACCAACTAATGGAGGATGCCAGTGGCCATCATAGTGGCTCTTATAATGTAGGGAATGGTCTCAGAGGCACCTAAACTCATGCATGAGCATGAAATAAGTGGCATTTAACCTCTATATGTGTTCCCCATACTCCAATAAAACAATAATGTCTCCCTATGCTATACAAGATGATCAAATAGACTATGTATGGACAAGGGAGGATTATATAATCCTAACACAAAGAGTACCAATTGATCATGGAGAATGATGTACGTGATGCGGTTTCGAGACCTGAAGGGAACTTCGTAGTGTATTCCATGTGGATCTACAAAATCAAGCATGCAATAGATGAAAGCATCAAGAAATACACAACAAGGTTCATGGTTTCTCTTAGGAAGAGGGAGTAGATTATGGCGTGACGTGCTCCATCGACCAAACACAATTCTCCAGTGAAGTAGAAGTACATATCAAGCAGAGAACCACATGTGCATAGAAGGATTTGTACAGGCTCAAAAGGCACCCATGGGACAACATATATAGTTACTTGAGGATCACTTAGAGTGATGGATATCTAAACCTCTGCTACAAGGTTGAATATATAATCCTATTGAGGATGAGAATATCATAGATGGGTGCAAGAGGAAATTTTAAATTTTTTTGAGACGAAGGATCTTTGTATCTAGTGACCTTGAGAGATGACATAGATGGATACATAGAATATCAGTAGCATAGGAGGCCACCTGTCACTCTGGTATAGAATCTTTCGATACATAGAGTACAAAATGCAGAGGGAGGATGGTGCTACGATTAAGAGGGTGTGAATACAGAATATCTCAGAGTTCGAGAATCTTGACATTCTTCTTGGGTGTGATAGAATCCAGAGGAGACTTTCCTTAGCCAAGAAAAATGTATGGTCAAGGTCTTGCAGAGTTTGAAAATGATGGAATGCAAGGAAATGACCACACCAATGGCATCAAACTTTAAGCTACTGTGTGATGCCTCATCAAAGATAGTTGAATCCATGGTGTATTAGCAGATGAATGGTTCGTAGATGTACCTAAGGAACATGAGGCTAGACATATGCTTTGTTGTGAACACCCTGAGCCAGACGAATCTAAGACATGTTCACTTGATTATTGCAAAGCATGTATTGAGGTCCCTAAGGGGTACAATTGAGTATGGAATCAAGTATGAAGCAAATTAGAATATTAAATTGCATGGTTATGTTGATTCGGATTGGGAAGCAACACAGATAGGAAGAGAACTTTAGGATGCTACTTCAGTTTGGGATACGATACGATATCTTGGTTGAGCAGGAAGTAGTCATGTGTGGTGCTGAGTATAGCCAAAGCAGAGTATGTTGCATCCTGGTCGGGTATTTGTGAGGCAGTATGGCATCGAAAGCTACAGTCATATTTAGTTGATCTTTAGTTATAAGAAACTTGTATCCTTTGATACAACCAGAGTTGCGTGAAGTTGTTGGACAACCCAATGTTCCATGGAAAGTCAAAGAATATTGAGTTCAAGTATCAATATATATGAGATATGGTATAGATAGGAGAAATGAAGCTCTAATATGTGGCGACAGATGAGCAAATGGCCAATGTGTTAACCAAGCCATTAGCCAGAGTGAAGTTTCAATACTTCATAGAGAGTCTTTGTGTCATCTAGATTGAGGTCCCTAGAAAGAGGGAGTGATGAGACTGAAAGATGCAGATGCACTAGGGATAGTTCTCACATGGTGGAAGACGCAGGTGATCCTTGGGACGTAATGCACCCAGGGTGCTCCTAGTTTTACTTCCATCCTGGAGATGATGAGAGGCCCATTGATCACAAAGACACTTTGGGTGTGCCTAGGTGTTGACGGGGCGAATTGGCACAAGTGTCAACCAAGAGACAACCCGATCCAAGAGTTTTCAATAATGCTCTCATTCGTTAGGTATCTGTCCCTGACGAGATTAAGGCCCCGTTTCCTTTCCTAAAATACTCCCAGCTACAGGAGAAAACTTCAAAAAGGAAAACTAAAGCTACTGCTTGTTAATTAGATCTACACTGTCCCTGTGAATATACAAATAAAACTAGTTAATATAAATGTTAGTTAATTAATATATTACAAAATTAATCACTGAAAATTAATCTACTCAACCAATTAATTCATAATACAAGAATAAATAGTAAATTAAATATTAACAGACTCGATAGATTACATAAATACACTATAAACATATGTACATTAATCACAAGATCAGAAAATGACCTGGCAGTGGTATAAGTGTAAAGATCTGATTCAATAGATTTTCAATGAAATAACTAAAGGAAAACTACCATTAACCTATCCTAAATATCCTATCCTGATCAGGAGCGTAGAAAAACATTAACCTGGAATCAAATTGCCAATAATGTTACTGTGCTAACAATCCTGAAAATATTCAGAAGAAATTCAGAATTTAAACAAGATCACACAGTGAACAAGTATATCACATATATCATGATGACAACATCAAATTTACTATATGACATATATTAGCAAATCAAAACCAGCATAAGTCGACAGTTAAACATGATGTATTTGCATAATTCATTAAAGAAATAATGACAAACATAAATACTGCAAAAAAAAGTGACAAGATCAAACGATATCATAAATACATTTGCATTGTATAAATACTGTAAATATATATATAGATATCACCAGTCAAAAGTATTGTAGTTGCTGACAAAAAATTGTCTGAAGTCACAGGAAATAACTACAGTGATCTTGTCTTGTCCTTTTCCCAACTATCGACCCACCATACAGTAAAAACCTGTCCTTTTTAAATACATCCAATCTCACATGGAGATAGTTCTATAAAACTGGAAACCATAAAATCGAAATCATAACCAATTTCATTAAAAATGACAAATGTAATTGTCATTTTTCTATATGCGTTATAATGTCTTGAAATTGGAAAGACTCGGTTTATAGCACAAAATCAATAACGACAAAGACACTAATGATTTAATGACACCTGGAAAACAACATTGCCAACCGATTTGTTTACGATTATCCAGGGATCATCCTGAAAATGCGCGATCACGAAATCCAAGAAAAGCGCATCACCTGCAATACTACACAGTAAATAGAAATAATTAATACACACGCAAGAGCAAAATAAAGTAAACTACATAATGCATGAATCAATGCACACCAATACCTGTACAAAGATAACTTGATTATCACTGGATTATAACTTCAAACCTGAAAACTTCTTAAACATATATATACAATAGTGAGTGCGCCCAAGATATTATATTTTAACAGGAGCATTAAACACCTGAATATTGACACCATTCGCCGGATTCTGTGAATGGCCTTTGAATTGCATCAAAGTAACCTGAGCATTCAACTCACACACTTTTCCCTCATTCTTATGATTATGGTTTTGTAGTTTCAGGACTCTCCGAATCAACCTCTTCTTATGCTTTTTCAGACTCAGTAGACACTCATCATCTGAATCTACCTTCTCTTTCAGCCTTAGATTCTCGGCATTCATAGCATCACGATGTGCTACCATCTCTGTCACTTCTTCCTCCATCCTATGTATTTTATCCTGCAAACAGTTTACAAATAACGGGTGAATCATTTCACCAATTCGATAAGACCCTGGTAATTTCGCTTCTACAGACTTGCCCTTAATAGGAGGATCGACCACAGGGTCAACCTGAAGATTCTTATCGGACGCATGAGGACTATTATCTACAGGGTTTAGGATAGGCTCATGATCAATGTCACGACCATCATCAGGAGAGACAGGATTCTCTTCTTCGTAATCTAGCACAATTGTTTCAATGCCTGTGTTCTTACTCGCGGAAGGTTTAACAGCACTAACCTTGGCCACCATACTCCTCGTAAACCTACCAGTAATCTTACCATTCATCCTTTTGCCAATCTGTTTGCAGGTATCAGCATTACGTTTCGGTGTAACCGGAGATAGATTCGGGGATTTCCTCCTACGCTTGGAAGGCATAGGAGTACCAGGCCTACTCATAGGAGTGGGAACGGACTCATTGCAAATGCTGGGGCTTACACGGCCATCGGGTTTTGACATAGGCTCGTGTACAGGTGAAGAAAAAACTTGACAAGGCTATGGATGCCTTACACATTCTTCAGGGCAATCAAATTGACAATGATAGAAAGCCAAGAACCCATTCGATTCGAGAAAATCATCCCATGACCGATTTTGTTTAGACAATTCTCTCTCTATCAATATCCTAACTAGGCCGTGATGAAACAAACTGCGACCGATGTTCTTCGGCCCCTTCTTAATGGCCGAAGACATCTTGGTCATACTCTGGACTAGATAATGAGGCAAATTAATAGGAAAACCGATAAACACAGCCATCGATCGGAGATGATAGACATAAGAAGAGGAGAGACGACCCTCGCAGGTCACATACCTGTGAATAACGTCCAAGACTGGTCACCGTTCTTTCTTGAAGTATTTCCGCGATACACTGGTTCTAAAGGACACATCCTGGCAAGGGTTCTTCAACATCTACCTCCATTTAGTCACCTCCATTTGCTTGTATTTGAACCAACGTTCACCTGTTAGTGGAAAACCAGTAGCCAAAGCAACTGAACGCTCATCAAATCTGAATTGGAGGTCGACCACCTTAACCCTAGCATCAACCAGTGACATAGCGAATAACCTAGTCACCTCAGGGTTAGAGTCTGAAAACTTGCGAATAAATGGCAGCCACCCAACTGTTTCAACTTTAGCTAAAAGCTCAGGGTTCTCATCAAGGAGCTTTGTGTGATTGGGCTCGACTCTAACAAACGACGCCATGACTGCAAGCGCGAAGGCACGCAGTAGCACATCGAGGAAAAAGCACAGAATACAATAGGACAGAAGGCTGGAGAGAGAGCATTCAGGATGGAAACCCAGCAGAAAACACAAACAATGAAACCCCATGCTCTTATAAACGGAATGCAACATGAATAAACACAGACTACAACCCTATAAACTCGGCATGGAAGAAGGAGAATTATCATGCAGAGAGGCAATCGAGTGATAGAAAGTGACGGCAAAGACTCCAGACTAACTCATGTTGCCATTATTTATTCGGCCTAATTGACATAAAACCTCTCATCGCATAAGATACAGGTGTTGAACGAGAAGGGAGCCACGACGCCGAGCTCGTACTTACAATTGAATGTCATTGACAGAGTGAAGTACGAGTGCAATGATACCACATCAACCTTGCAGTAGGTGGATCGGATTCAGAAATGATGACACAAATTAATCCAACCATAAGCAATAAACCTATGTCAACCTTACTGTATGATGATTTAAACCTCCGAAGGTGGTGAGCATACGACGCAAAATAACCATGAAACCAACACCAAACCTTCACAATATGGAACATATTATAAACATCGAAATTAAGCACTTATGATAATATCAAGCATGGTTCGGAGCTTGAAGGATGAACCTAGGATAAGGCACCTTTGCATAAAATATTTAGCCTTTGATGTTCTAGGCCTTATCAAATTTACAATACCAATCACACATACCCATTGATCGAATGAAGACTTATGGTGAAAGGTATAAAAAAACCAAAGCTTATCCCTTAAGTTGAAAAGATAATTCATCCAAATAACGATTTCAATGTAGTGATTTTGTCCACTAAACATAGTTCACAAAGGTTGTAAAAAAAATGGAATTTCACTGATTTAGTAGCTCACAGAATGTCACCATTTCAGTAGATGTCGATTCATTATATTTGAAATGAGAAATTCAAACATTTCATCAAACAAAATTTTATTTTGTTTGACGAAATTGGTTTTTTTTTTTTTTTTAGGCTGTTGGGTAAGGGCACAACACTAGGCTATTTCTTACATGGTGGAAGACACATGTGGTCTGTGGGACATAATGAGCCCGGGGTGCTCCTGAGTGTGCTTCCATGCTAGTAGATGCAGGTTGACCGTTGAGATACATAATGCACTTAGGGTGATCCTAGGATGTACTCACTGGGTGGGAGACACAGGTGGTTTGTTGGACATGATGTGTGCATCTAGGATGCTCTCCGTGTGTGATGATGAGATGACGGTAGGAGACACAGGTGATTTTTGTTTCAATGTAATGTGTGGTCCTGGGCTATACCTACGTGATGGATTGCTCATGAAAATGATGAGGACCTAGATATGAGATAGGCCTACATCCAACATGAAACATGGATGGCTATGTAGAAACTTATGAGGATAGATAACTTTCGAAGATGTCACTAGTCAATGGTCGACAAAATGAGAATTGATGGAACAACAATGATGATCCAGATATGATGTAACGATGATCCAATGATGCTGTACAGAGATGGTGTTCAGTTGTGACGATGACCGAGTCAAGAGAATACCTTCCTAGTTAAGAGGGAGTGTTGTTGAAAATGTAACTTCAGAAAATATTCTATTGTTTATTATTATTGTATTTTATTGTACCTCTGTCGGAGATGTTTTTACTCCATTCGAGGATGTCATTAATGTAATTTTTCATGTCATAATATCAAGGTAAATCCTCCATTGTAAGTTGGGGAAATAGTCCCTAGAAGAAATATTGTAAATTGTATTTTTGAGTCTCCCAAGAGACAAGTCGACCCTATTAGGTTAGGAGGTCATTCCTACTTGAGTTTTAGGTAAGTCACTTGAAGAATATAAATAGGGAGGAAACCTCCCTCATTTGTACACACACTCACTCTTGAGTTCTATAAATAGAGAGAGAGATAAGTGCACCGGTGTGAGAAGAATAAGAAGATGACAAAGATATCTTTCTCTAGGCATTCTATCTTTTATTTGACATTGCACTTAGTGACAAAACTATTCTGAATAAGTTTGTAGGGTTTTGTCCTTTATGGTTTCCCCAAGGAAAATATTTGTGTTTGTGTGCATTGTAGTGCTTGTCTATACTTTTGTTTAAATATACAACATAATTGAATTAAAGTGCAAACTCTAAAGCAGAAGACATTGAAGGAGATCAACAAAATTTGCGCAAATAAGGAGAGTGCTCAACACCGAGATTTGCGATGGAAGAATCAAAAGAAATATAACTCTGTTGAAATCATAGATCACAAAAGGTTGGAGAAAATTTCTATTGTCTTTTGCAAATATTGTGAAATTTTTGTTGCTGAAAGTTGTAGAAGACGCAAATCCAAGAAGATCACTGGTAACTGCAAAATACGCAAATAAGAGATGATCACAAATAACTGCAGAATATGTAGATCAAGGTGCAAATAAGAGAAGATCATAGATAGCCACAGAAGACAGTTGTGGATTGTTGAATGAGCAAAATACGCAGAATGTAGAAAGAACAGAAGACACAAATCGATGTAAGTTGCAAATTGTTGAAGGTGCATAAGGCATAAATATTGGAAAGTACAAGAGACTTAGATAGAATAGAAGACGCAGATCAGAAGGATTACAAAGGGTGATAAAAGAACTTGCAAATCATAGATATTGAACATTGCATGTCGAAAGAAAGCATATCACATAAACTAAACATAACTTCATTTCAGGGCAGTTGGACAAGGCAAGGAGAGGGAGTTGCAACTTCCTTCCATTCGGTGTTGGTAAAACCAGTGAGTCAGTGCTCACAATTAGGTTGGTGCTTGAAAACAGCAAGTTGGTGCTTGTGGGTGCCTATTTATGCAAGTCAGTGCTTGCACAGTGGATATAAGTTCTTAAAAGCTGGTTATTGTAAACTACAAGTTGGTGCTTTCATACTTGTCAGGTTGGTGCTTGAGTGAGTCGGTGCTCACACTCGAATATTGGTGTCTCCAATTGTAGTCAGAATTATATATATATACTTCTTAGATATTTGCACATTGGTTTCTTATTAGTTGATTGAAATTGAATTGAAATAAATTTGAAGAGAAAATTTGTTTAATCTATGTTTATATTCATTCACCCCTCAAGTTATTAGTATAAACAATAATTCCAATGATTGATATCAGAGCAGGAATCTTTAGTAATAGTTTAATAGCTAATAAATAGATCTTAGCATAGACATGGAAAGGCAGGAAGGCCTATCCACCAATAGAGCACCGATATTCGATGGGACAAATTATTTTTACAATCACTTGGAGTGGGTAACTGGGAGTTAGTAGAAAATGGATACCATGGCCCCAAAACAACACCAACTGAGCCAACGATTATGAGACAACATAAACACAATGCAAATGCCATAAATGCAATGTTCTGCGGACTGGAAGATTGAATGTTTACCAAGGTTATGCAGTGTGCACCAACAAAAGAGACGTCGAATACTTCAACACATCTATGAAGGGGATGAAAAAGTCAAAAGGAAAAGTTATAGACCTTTTCATGGAAATTTGAAAACATGAGGATGCAATAATATTAAAACATAGAATCATACATTCTTTAGGGTGATGAATTTTTTAACACTATCAAGGGCCCTAGAGTGGATCTCGATGAAGGAGTTGTAGTCTAGAAGATACTCATAGTGATTCTACCATTATTTAATCCCAAAGTATTAGTTCTAGAAGACCAATCCAATATAGATGATTTGATCAAAGATGAGCTACATGATATTCTTACAGCCTATGAGATGAGAATTGAAATGGAAAAATATTCCAGAAAGGAAGCAATGTTCAAGGTCACCGAGAATGACAAGAGAAGCGAACATGATCACAATAAAAGTATATTTGAAGAATCAGACGAAGAAGAAGCAAATTTCATAAATAAGTTAAGAAGAGGACATGGAAAGTACAAAGGTAAGTTTCCTTTCAAATGTTTTAAGTGTGGTAGAATATGACACTTTGTTTCTAAATTCCCCTACAAGGAAAAAATAGATAGTGGCAGTGAGGAGGATGTTGACTACAAATACCACAGAAAGACAAACAAATATGAGAAGTCTGAAAATAAAAAGAAATTTCAGCAAAAGTAAAGAGATTGTGCGCCAAGGAAGAAGAAATGTCATATGATAAAGGTGATGAGTATGATAGTACTAGGTTAGTGTTTTTTATGACAATACTAGATGATGAAGATCCAAAAGAAAATCTCTATTCATCAATGAACAAAGGTATGCATGAAGGTCAATAAGAAGGATTGGATAAGTATTTTTTCAATGGATTCTTTACTTCACCTTCGAAATCCACTACAGAAAGTGGGATAGGAAGTCTTCTTGATAATGGTAGCGGTAAAGAAGAAATTTCAGAAGTTGTTTGGGAAGGCGAATTGGTGAGTGATATGGAAGAACTAAAAAGGTATAGAAAGAAGAAAAAATTATTGAAGGAACAACTAACAAAAATTGAAGAATTGAACAAGGAAGGAAAGGCTTTGAAAAAACTGATGAGCCAAAAGAAAGAGAAACTTGAGAAACAATTGAACCGCACATAAATGGAAGTAGCACAATTGGATGAAAATAACTCTGTGCTCGAATAATTATTAGAAGAAAAATATAGAAAGAATAATATGTTAACATAAAGTCTCATGTAGAAAGACATGGAGATATCAAACCTAATAGGTGAAGTGGATGCACTGATATATACAAATCAATCTATGTGTAAGCAAATAAAGTCCATGGATAACAAATCGATTTGCACAAATACGAATGATTACAAAGTTTATCTTGAAGCAGAAACAAAATCTAAGTTCCAAAACAATACCCCAGTCTTAAAAGAGATATTAAGAAACTAGAGATCTCTAGTAGAAAAAATAGGAATTGGATTCAATTAGAAAGAAGAATATATTTGCGACAGTGTAGGCATGACGAACGCAAAATAGATAAAGTATGAAGATTAAATTTCGACATGTATGATAGTTATTCCTCTTGATACAAAAATAAAAGAAGAGTCAATATGCTGAAGTGTTTTAGGTGAAACCTCCTTGGACACACTGCAAAATATTGTCAAAATGAGATGCAACAATTATGCCAACTTTGGACACAAGGTTCAACACTGTTGAAAGGCTGCAACCAGTACAAAAAGAAGCATCTTACATGGTAGCATCAACTATGTACAAACTAGGAAGGAAATAAAGAAGCCACAATATCAAAGTAGAAGTGCGCACATGAAGACATGGGTAAGGAAAACTCCTCAATAAGCAAACAACCCAATAATGTTTCATGCAAGAAGTAATTGTTGCCCATCTTGTTAATCTCCAAAATATTGATTAAGATCGTTGAATTCAACACAATATTCATTAGGAATTCAAGGAGTATGTTAGTAAAGTTTTTCACTTAGAATATATTTGAAGCCAGTTGTTCCACTAATGTAATGTTACAAAGAACATGTATATTTATTTAATTATATGCAAGAATGTGTTGAATTATCAGGCTCAGACATGAAACAATTGAAAGTGAAAGTACAAATAAATGTTGTGAATAAACACACATAAAGCTCGTGCATATACATAAATGAAGTTTTTATTATATTCAAAATTAGTATTTACAAAATTACATGAGACCTCTGTTGCACATAATAGAGTTGGAGTACAAAAGGTAGCATGTAGAATCCCAACAATAGATCGAAGTACATCGACGAATATATGAGCCGAATTGGAAAAAATTGAAGAATGAAATTTATTCAAATCCATAGTTCAAGATCCAACTCCGCATCATAATTGGTAGGATGCTGTGAAAGTCAAAGCTATAGATCCACCAAGGTTGGCTTGATGAACTCTGTGGGATGCAACAAAGGACAAACCTACAGTATAGAGTTTGATGCATTATTAGTAGATTATTTAGCATGAATCAGGTTCATGACGTCAAGGTTCTGTTGCTGTTGTCGCTCCAGGAAATCAACTCTCTTAGTTAGATTGCATAGTGATTCAATAGTGTCTAGATTGACCCACGATTTATTGTACCAATGCATGAACTCAGACTCTTTCATATGAGAATGCCAAAGTCTCATGTACACTATGAGTCTTCCAAATTTCTCTTGCTATGGCTGAATGGTTGAGTGAAGACTGTCAATCAAGTTAGTGAATCTCTGAGAGTAGGAAGACATAATGATAGAAGAAGAAAAAATAAAAGGATGTGGAAATAAGGACAAGCTTGTCAAGAAACAAACTAGGGTAACAAGCAGGGAAATATGTAGTCCATTTATAGAATCAAAAGGTGGTTTTCCACGTGCGTGAAAATAAATTGAAGAGACATTGAAGATTAATGATATTCATATCCACATTATTTGAAGATGTTTATGGAGACACAAAGAGTTATTACATGAGTGAATGAATTTACGAAAGATGCAAAAAAGTAGAAATCCAATTCATTGCTTCATATTATTAATTCTTGCACATGATCTAGGAACTAAGATTCAATCTCATCAAAGAATTATTAACAATTACTCATGAATTAGCAATAACTGGAATACCAAATAG
>LPNX010012547.1:461100-471650 GCA_001517045.1 Pseudotsuga menziesii
TGCCACCAAAGAGATACCTGGAATTTTTCATAAACCTAGTGCCAATGGAAGTGCCCCACGTAGCACATTAATTAATCTATAGGTATAGTTTTTGTTGCTCGAATTGTTAGTGTCAGTCATGTTTGATGATGAAGTTGACGATGATTATTATGATGATGATGACGACGACGATGATGATGATGACGACAACGATGATGATGATGATGATGACGATGATGATGATGATGATGAAGATGCTGATCATGATGTTGATGTCATCTGAAATGATGAATATGATGATGATTATTATGATGATGACAACAATGACGATGATGATCGTGATGAAAATGATGATGACAATGATTATGATGATGTTAGTCATGATCATGACCATGCCAAATTTTATACCAAGCCGATACATATATAAAAAATTTCAACGTTGGCCTCACGTATCACATTAATTAATCTATAATTATAGTTTTTGCTACTTGAATTGTTAGTGTGAGTCATGTTTGATGATGATGCTGAATATGGTGATCACGATGTTGATGTCATATGAAATTATGAAGATGATGATGATGAAAATGATGACGATGACAATGATGATGTTTGAGTCTAGAAACCCTCCCACACCGTCAATGCATGCATCTAGTATAACAATGCCAAATTTCAGATCAAGCCAATACATATATAAAAAAATTTAAGATTGGCCCCACGTAGCACATTAATTAATCTATATGTATGGTTTTTGTTGCTCGAATTGCTAGTGTCACTCATGTTTGACGATGATGATGAAGTTGATGATGATTATGATGATGATTATGAAGCCAATGAGGATGATGTTAGTTATGACGATGACAACAATGATTATGATGCCAATGATGATGATGATGATGACAATGATGATGATGATGATGATGATGATGATGATGATGATGACAATGATGATTATGATGATGTTAGTCATGATAATGACCATGCCAAATTTTAGACCAAGTTGACACATATATAAAAAATTTCAACGTTGTCCCCGCATAGCACATTAATTAATCTATAGGTATGGTTTTTGCTACTCGAATTGTTAGTGTCAATCATGTTTGATGACAACGACGACGACGATGATGATGATGAAGATGGTGATCACGATGTTGATGTTCTATGAAATGATGAATATGATGATGATGATGATGACGAAAATGATGATGACGACGACGATGATTATGATGATTTTTCGTTGTGATGATGACGACGACGAAAATGATGATGATGAATATGGTGATCACGACGTTGATGTGATATGAATGATGAAAATCTAACTAAAACATCAACATCTCATTGTGACATTTCGTCAAACACTTTGCATGCAAACTAGATTTAATGCCCATCAGAGTTATGATTTACTAGATTTCTGAATAGCAAATCTACTGATAACTTGAACATAAATACACATGCATGCATCCAAAAGAATCTAGCTGAAGACAAAAAATACTCATAAGAACACTGAGAAGTTTAGGGCCAAGCCCAGGGCAAAACCCTCACCTCTGTGAGGTAAAACCCAAGAGAAATTTAATTGAGAGAGAGAAGAACTATGTACAGTAGAGATATGCTAAAAACCATCTGACAAATCACATAGAAAAGTGTGCAACGGACAGAAGAAGAATACCAGCAATAAATGCTGTTGTACGGCCTGCTATACGGCCTCTTTCTTCAGCAAAATTTCTTGAAACTCATGCCCAGCTGTCCCCTTGATTTCTGTGCACAGTACGGCCCAAAATCCAGCAGATACAACCTTGGGAAATGTGCTAAAAGTATGGGTTTCGGACTTAAATGCTGCTGTACGGCCCTCTGTATGGCCCTGCTCCTCGAAATCTGTGCACTCTCTCTTCTTCTCGATTTCTGTAGTATAGCAATCTGATCTCTAACTCTGAAAATGATGCTATCTCTCTCTCTCTCACGTGAGCTCTTCCTTCTCTCACATGTGCCAACTGAAATTTCTCTTCCTTGGATGTCTAGATGTCCTTCTCTAGATTATAATTCTCTTTTCCCAAAGCTTCATTAAATAAGTGAAAACTCACTTAGAAACCCTAACTAACTGAAACCCTAACCCTAACTTAATTTTCAAGGGTCAAGATTACATTAGATCTAAGGGCCCTCATTAAATGCTCATTAAATGTCCTTTTAATCATTTAATGACATTTATTACATTCACATTAATTAATAAAGTCACTTTCACTTTATAACATAAAGTCACTTTTATTTTATAAAGTGAACTTAGGAAAATAATTACAAAACTGTGTCCTCACCAGACACTACCAAAATGGTGAAGGACCTACTGAGTTACAATAAAAATTAACACTCCCTCTTAATGAGGAAGGTCCTTCAAAAAACAAGATCTATGTCACTTTCCTCTTTCATCTGCTGGAACTCCCTCTTACTCCTGAATCTGTATCTGTGACTTGTAGACCACTCTGAATGCTTCGTAAGAATCTACATCTTCTTCAGCATGCTCCTGCTCAAATCCCTCATACTGGTTGAGTCTTCTACCAGTACTCACAAGAGAACTATTGTTCTCAGGAAACTGAATAATAGGCGCCACTGCAGTTTCCCCATCTGTTCTGGACCCTGAAAGCCATCCGAAACACGGATATACATTAAATCCTTTTAATGTATATAAACTCTCTTTCTGGCTACCAAGCAGAATGGTGCCATCCACATCTCCAACTGGAATTAGGAATACGTGCTCCCTCTTGAACAGTACTCCAAAACCTTCACTCTCCAGAGCTGAGAATGAGATCAAACTTGTTCTCAGTTTTGGTACAAATAGAACCCCATGCAAGTCTAGGGTTTCACCAAAGAATAACCTGAGTCGTACTGAACCGATTCCCCTTACTGCTCGAACTGTGTCTCCTTGCTGAACAAAGTGACCCGGACCTATCTCTGTGACACTCATGAACTTGCTCAGAGTGTCAGTCATGTGCTTGGTCGCACCACTGTCAATGAGCCATTCATGATCAAGAATCTTTCTGCAGCTGCCAATACTGGATGCTATAGACATAAGGGAAAAACCTTCCTCAAAAGTCTTTGCAAAATTTGTGACAGCAGCCTGAGCTGAAGATTCTGACACTAAACCTCTGCTCTTCCTCTTCTCAGTGTTTGTACATTGAGATGCATAGTGACCAAGAGTGTTACAAGCAAAACATCGAACCTTACTAAGGTCCTTCTTCTTCTTCCCTTTCCCAACAACAACAAGAGCTACATTCTCTTCTCCACTGGGAGGGCTCTGAAGAATCCCCTCCCTTGATTCTTCTTGGACAAAGTCATCCCACAACCTTGTCCAGTCTGGTAGCTTATCTCTAACCACCACCCCTTTTACAAAGGAATGCCATTTAGTGGAGAACCCGTTAAGAGCATGTCTCACAAGCTCTTCATCCTCTACTTTCTCACCAGCTACACCCAGTTCGTCTCTGGCTTGAGTAAACTTGGTGAGATAAGTAGTCACTGTATCAGTCTCCATCATCTTGGTATTTCTCATTTTCTCTCTAAGAACCATCTTCCGGTTCTGGTTCTTGCTCTGATATAAGGTACACAAGGAATCCCACATGTTAAACACATATGTCTTTCCAGAAATAAAAGGAATCACATGATCCTTGATAGAATCAAAGAGAATCTTCTGAGCTTTGATGTCTCTTTTCTCAAACTCAGCCTTCTGTACAGTATCTGTGGGAACTACAACAGTAGCTGAAGCTCCCACAATATCCCATAATTCCTGCTCTTTGAACAATATCATGATTATTTCTTTCCATGGACTGAAATTACTGGATCCATCAAGTCTGTCCTCGTACCTCAATCCTGTTGCTGCCATGATGCTTGGACTAAATGTTCCACCTGCAAGACCCTCTCTTCTATGTTCTACACAACATATGCAATATCTTCAGCAACCTCTATGCTCTGATACCATGATGAAAATTTGACTAAAACATCAACATCTCATTGTGACATTTCGTCAAACACTTTGCATGCAAACTAGATTTAATGCCCATCAGAGTTATGATTTACTAGATTTCTGAATAGAAAATCTACTGATAACTTGAACATAAATACACATGCATGCATCCAAAAGAATCTAGCTGAAGACAAAAAATACTCATAAGAACACTGAGAAGTTTAGGGCCAAGCCCAGGGCAAAACCCTCACCTCTGTGAGGTAAAACCCAAGAGAAATTTAATTGAGAGAGAGAAGAATTATTTACAGTAGAGATATGCTAAAAACCATCTGACAAATCACATAGAAAAGTGTGCAACAGACAGAAGAAGAATACCATCAATAAATGCTGCTGTACGACCTCTTTCTTCAGCAAACTTTCTTGAAACTCGTGCCCAGCTGTCCCCTTGATTTATGTGCACAGTACGGCCCAAAAGCCAGCAGATACAACCTTGGGAAATGTGCCAAAAGTACGAGTTTCAGACTTAAATGCTGCTGTACGACTGTACCAGACTGTACGGCCCTGTTCCTCGAAATCTGTGCACTCTCTCTTCTTCTCGATTTCTGTACTATAGCAATCTGATCTCTAACTCTGAAAATGATGATATCTCTCTCTCTCATGTGAGCTCTTCCTTCTCTCACATGTGCCAACTGAAATTTCTCTTCCTTGGATGTCTAGATGTCCTTCTCTAGATTATAATTCTCTTTTCCCAAAGCTTCATTAAATAAGTGAAAACTCACTTAGAAACCCTAACTAACTGAAACCCTAACCCTAACTTACTTTTCAAGGGTCAAGATTACATTAGATCTAAGAGCCCTCATTAAATGTCATTTTAATCATTTAATGACATTTATTACATTCACATTAATTAATAAAGTCACTTTCACTTTATAACATAAAGTCACTTTTATTTTATAAAGTGAACTTAGGAAAATAATTACAAAACTGTGTCCTCACCAGACACTACCAAAACGGTGAAGGACCTACTGAGTTACAATAAAAATTAACAATGAAATGATGAAGATGATGAAGATGATGATGACGATGATGATGATGCTGATGATGACGGTGATGATGACGAAGATGGTGATCACAATGTTGATGTCATATGAAATGATGAAGATGATGATGATGACGACGACGACGATGATGATGATAACGATGTATTTCTCAACAAAGTTCCTGACATGGAAGAGAAAGTCTAGACATGTTCCTGACACATGGAAGAGAACGTCTAGACATGTTCCTGACACACCTAAATAATCAGTCAGATCACATAAAGTTCACCATAGAGATTCAAGAAAACAATAGCCTTCCCTTCCTCGATGTTTTGCTCACAAAAAGACAGATGGCTCTCTTTCAGACCAAGTGTATCGCGAAAAAACCCATACTGATAGGTATTTGCACGCTGAATCTCATCATCACCTGTCACAAAAGGTTGGCATCTTTAACACTCTTGCCACAAGAGCAGTAATAATTTTGGACACATAGCATCTCAAGGAGGAGTTAGCACATCTCTCAAGGGTATTGCAGGAGAATGGGTATAAGCTAAAAGACATAAAAAGAGCTTTCAAGAAAGCACAGAAACCTAGGATCAAGAACCGAGAAGATCAAAGAAGAAAAGCATTCCTCCCTTACATACAAGGGACGACCGATAAAATAGCCAAAGTCCTCAAACGAAAGCAAATCAAAAATGCCTTCTCCCCCCTAAACTCCTTGACCTGCTTGATAAATCAAAGGATCCCATCGACCCTAAACTAAGAAAAGGCATATATGCAATTCCATGCTCGTGCGATGAAATATATATCAGGGAAACGAGTCGAGCAATAAATATCAGAACTAAAGAGCACCGTGTCGACATAAGACATGAAAGAATAAAAAAATCAACAATTGCTGAACATTCTCAGAAGACCAACCATCACATCTGCATAGAGGACACAAAGGTCATTGCGATTGAATAAAATTATAACAGAAGATGCGTCTGAGAAGCAATCGAAATAGAAAAGCGTGAGAAGAATTTCAACAGGGACGATGGACTCATACTGAGTGAAACCTGGAAACCTGTAATACAAAAAAGAAATTGGTTAATTAATTAAAAAACAGTAAATTTAATTAATTAATTATGCAATTAAATTTAAAAAACAGTAAAATTAATTAATTAATTATGCAATTAAAATTAAAAAACAGAAAACTAAAAGGAAATCTGAGCTGACATGATAAACATAAATGTTATCTCTCATCCACTATTTATAAGGAAAACACAGCTCTATATTCCAATAGGAAACATCCCTTCTCCTGAATATGGACTTAGCTAAAGAGTCTGAAACGTGTGTCGAGAATGACAACACTGAATACGTAGGCTTCCTAGTTTTTAAAACAAATTCTTCTTGCGAAAGTTTAAATGAAAGCATTCACTCCCTGCATGGAAGGGACTCGCTGCAAGCAATAAAACTTCTAGAAAAGAAATGGATTACACTAAATTGTGGAATAGAGAGGCTGTCATTCCTAAAGAGATGTAGAACAGGTTGCATTATACCTAATTTCACTCAGATAAAACACAGTCTCAAAAAAAGGTACAATGGCATATTGTCATGCGCAAGCATGGATCTAATTAAAAAAGAAATAAGGAAGGTGAGAAAACAACTCTATAGATTGTCAAAATAATGTGTCAACCTCCATTTAGAACTCGCTGGAACTATTTCAAATGATTTGTGGATGCGATTCATGGCATGCCTATCAGCTAGGGTTGAAAGAACACATGAGGAATTAAGAGCCAAACACGATAAGAAGTTTGAGGAACTAGCTAGAAGACAATTGAGAACGAACAACAATAATGATCCAGGGATGGACAACAACAACAATCTAGAGAAGAACAACAATCGTAATCCAGGGAAGAATGAAGGTAATTGGTGCTCAGGCAAAAGCGTGGTCAATTTATCCAGCAAAAACCTAAGTGATGATGAGCGTAGTATCCTAGCGAAGGGTCTCAACTTTGCATTAGCGCCCATAAAAATTCCATTGGAGGAGATCATATGTGCTATTGAAGACGTAGTCACAACACTACCGGAGAATGAAGTAGATGAGATAAGACAGGACTGCGTTGTCATACTAAGAAGAGCAACGCCTCCAAAACACAACATAAGCAAGAATGAAGCCGCGGCCCTAAAGAATTTGAAAACAAACAATAAAATAATGATTATGAAGGCGGATAAAGGGAACGCGATGGTAGTGATGGACACTCATGTTTATCTTTCCAAAATGGAAGAAAATTTGACGAAGGGAGGTAGCTACAGAAATCTGAAAAAAGAACCAAGCGCCAAAATTATAAAAGAGGTTAAGAAATCCATTGATGAATCCACGCTTGATGAAGACCTAAAAAGGAAGCTCATGCCAAAGAACACTATCATCCCTAGGATTTATGGCCTACCTAAAATACACTAAGAGGGTTTTCCATTAAGACCCATTGTAAACACCATCGGATCAGCAACATACCAACTTGCAAAATTTCTAGCAAAAACCCTAAAACAATTGGTGGGTCACACGTTCTCATTTATAAAAGATTCTTCACATTTTGTCAATAGTATCAAAGACCAGAAATTGGAGGACAATGACATATTGGTGAGTTTCGATGTGGTATCTCTTTATACTAAGGTGCCAGTCGAAGATGCTATTAGGGTTTTAAGAGAAATCACAAGTGATGAAATAGCTAAACTAGTGGAGATCTCTCTGAAGTCAACCTATTTTTCATTTACAGGAGAAATATATGAGCAAGTTGATGGTGTTGCCATGGGATCTCCACTCTCTTCGATAGTAGCAAATATATATATGGAGTATCTTAAGAAAAAAGCTATTGACTCCTCCACCCTAAAACCGAGGGACTGGAAAAGATACGTGGATGATACCAATATTATTTGGACACATGGAAGGGGAAGTATAGACATGTTCCCGACACACCTAAATAATCAGTCAGATCACATAAATTTAACCATGGATATTCAAGAAAACAATAGTGTTCCCTTCCTCGATGTCTTGCTCACAAAAAAGACAGATGGCTCTCTTTCACACCAAGTGTACCGCAAGAAAACCCATACTGATAGGTATTTTCATGCTGAATCTCATCATCACCCATCACAAAAGGTTGGCATCCTTAACACTCTTGCCACAAGAGCAGTAAGAATTTTGGACATAGAGCATCTCAAGGAGGAGTTAGCACATCTTTCAAGGGTATTGTAGGAGAATGGGTATAAGCTAAAAGACATAAAAAGAGCTTTCGAGAAAGCACAGAAACCTAGGATCAAGAACTAGGAAGATCAAAGAAGAAAAGCATTCCTCCCTTATATACAAGGGACGACCGATAAAATAGCTAAAGTCCTCAAACGAAAGCAAATCAAAACTGCCTTCTCCCCCCCAAACTCCTTGAGAAACCTGCTTGATAAATCAAAGGATCCCATCAACCCTAAACTAAGAAAAGGAATATACGCAATTCCATGCTCGTGCGGTGAAATATATATCGGGGAAACAGGTCGAGCAATAAATATCAGAATTAAAGAGCACTGTGTTGACATAAGACATGAAAGAAGAAAAAAATCATCAATTGTTGAACATTCTCAGAAGACCAACCATCACATCTGCATAGAGGACACAAAGGTCATTGCGATTAAAGAAAATTATAACAGAAGACGCGCCCGAGAAGCAATCAAAATAGAAAAGCATGAGAAGAATTTCAACAGGGACGATGGAATCATACTGAGCGAAACCTGGAAACCTATAATAGAAAAAATAAATTCGTTAATTAATTAAAAAAAAAATTAATTAATTAATTATGCAATTAAAATTAAAAAAACAGTAAAATTAATTAATTAATTATGCAATTAAAATTAAAAAACTAAAAAACTAAAAGGAAATCTGAGCTGACATGATAAAAATAAATGTTATCTCTCATCCACTATTTATAAGGAAAACACAACTCTATATTCCAATGAGAAACATCCCTTCTCCTGAAGATGGACTCAACTAAAGAGTTCGAAACGTGTGTCGAGAATGACAACACTGAATACGTAGGCTTCCTAGTTTTTAAAACAAATTTCTAACACATTGTCAAAGATCCATGAATATTTAGTCTAAAAGTACATATATCCATAGTACATCCTATTGAAGCCCCAACTGTGTATGTTGTTGATAAGGGTGTTTAAGGCTTACAACAGATGGATAAAACCCATCCAAAGGCTTCAAACAATCCCACGCAGGTATTGTTCTATCCTCAAGCTTTTTGGTATGGTTATCCCCCACAAATACTTTTGTAACATCTGTTGGCTTATGGGTGGATTTGATCTAGAGTGGATCTATTTTCGAGAATGGAAAACAAAGAGTTGAGAAAAGAAAAAGGAAAACTTAAACCTAACTAGGAAGATGAACTTAATCTAAATCTGAACTACTCTGAAAAGGTGTTGGAAGGATTACAGGTTGTCTTGAGTTGTGTGAAGAAAAAGAAATTTGTTAGGAACCCATGTCAATCCTTCTCTTTACAGTGTTAGTATATTGTTGTTGGACGCATATGCTTTGTAAGTCGTCCCATAGTAATTGTTGATCCATAGTTTGTGTTATTGTTGTTGGGCGCATATGCTTTGTAAGCCGCCTGTAGTATTTGTTGATCCATAGTTTATATTGGCCCATGGTTTTGACCCATAGTATTGGCACCTATTTTTAGTATATAAGTGTGTGTTGAGGCCAAGGAAGGCACCGTGAAGTTATTTTGTATTGAGCTTTCTCAAAGGAGGTTTCCCCCTTGAAGTGGCCAGCGATTAATATAAAAGTGATTTTGAGTTCTGCTGTTATATCGTGTATTTTGATTACTTGTTTGCTGCATGGTCCTCACATCTGGTATCAGAGCGCTTTCTTGGGCTCGTTGGGTGAAATTTCTGCCCATTTTTTTTTTCGCTTCTGTTGCAGGTTCGGATCTGGGAATAATCCCTATCTGCTTAACTGTGTGAAGTACTTGGGAATAAGCCCGAAAATTCATTGTGAGGACTACCACAGGAACCCCGAAGTGGCTGGCCCATTGAGAGGACCTGCCAGGGAAAAGGGCAACGACCCCTACCTAATTGACTAGTTCCCACCCGTGAGGTAAACCAAAAGCTGTCGTTTGTGGCCAAGCGGTTATCATTTTTACCTGAGCCATGGAGTGAGGGGTACTGCCCCAATACGCAAGCCGTCAGACAACATTGGTGGTCGAGTGAATCCCTTGAACTGATAGGAAGCCGCACATACCTGGGGTCCATATCTATTTTCAGTTGCACAATCGCAGATTTCCTTTGTCCATAACTGTTGCCGGTCAGTTGCGCGCCATTGCAGATCCATTTGTTGCCGATCACTTCCGTGCCGTTGCAGATTCCACTGTTTCCGATCACTTTCGCGCCGTTGCAGATCCCTTCCTGGAAAAAAAAAGTATAAAATTCTATTTTTCGGCCATATCTCCTTGGTTTCCACTCTGTTTTCCCTGAAACTTCACTGACACCTCTGCAATTCCATTCTGCATATTTCATTCCTGAAGACCCTATCCCAAATTCCACTTCCCAAAACCTGAAATCCC
>LPNX010012547.1:473254-518125 GCA_001517045.1 Pseudotsuga menziesii
TGGCCAAAAGGAATTTGAGTATCTCAAACACATTATCTCAGCACAAGGGGTTCGTGTGGATCCTGCCAAAATCGCTGCCATGAACAATTGGTCGCCTCCTAAGACACTCAAGAGCCTTCGTGGTTTTTTGGGGTTGACTGGCTACTACCGCAAGTTTGTCAAGGATTATGGGAATATTGTAGCTCCATTAATTGCTCTGTTGAAAAAGGATGCTTTTACATGGACACATGTTACTGAGTGTGCATTTGACAAGCTGAAACAAGCTATGTGTACTACACCTGTTCTAGCTATGCCCAATTTTTCCAAGCCCTTCACTATTGAGAGTGATGCTTGTGGCAATGGACTTGGTGCTGTTCTCCTTCAATATGAACACCCCATTGCGTTCACCAGTAAAGCCCTTTCCGGTAAGAATTTAGCCGCCTCTACATATGAGAAGGAAATGATGGCTATTTTGCATGCAATACAAAAGTGGCGACCCTACCTCTTAGGGAATCATTTCTGCATCAAGATTGATCACTAGAGTCTGAAATATTTCCTAGAACAGCGTGTATCCTCCCCTGCACAACATAAATGGGTTAGCAAACTCATGGGTTATGACTATGAGATCACTTATAAGAAGGGTAAGGACAATATTGTGGCGGATTCCCTTTCTCGCACATTTGATGACCAAGGTTCTCTTTCCGCTATTTCTATGCCTGTTCCCAATTGGTTGCAATCGGTTCAACAGGGTTATGTCAATGACTCTTCATTATCTCACATCATCCAACGCTTGGACAACAACCCTTCTGCTGTCCCACATTACTCTTGGGATGGTGCTTCACTGAGATACAAGGGTCATCTGGTGCTTCCCCAGAACACAGCTCTTCAACAAGCTATCTTCTATGAACTCCATGCTTCTCCGTCAGCTAGGCACTCTGGTTTTCTCAAAACATATGAACGGGCACGGCGCAACTTCTTTTGGCAGGGCATGAAAATGACACTTCAACAGATGGTGGCTGAATGTGATACCTGCCAGCGCAATAAGGGTGAAAAAACACCCCTTCCGGGATTGCTCGAGCCCTTGCCCATACCTACCCAGATATGGACAGATATTTCTATGGATTTCATTGAAGGGCTCCCTAAATATGGAGGAAAGACTGTGATTTTGGTTGTGGTTGATCGCCTCTCCAAATATAGTCATTTTTGTGCTCTCAGCCATCCCTATACAGCCTCTTCCATTGCTCAAATTTTCCTGGACCAGATCTTTCATCTTCATGGAATGCCTTCTTCCATTGTCTCGGATCGTGATGCGACTTTCACCAGTCATTTTTGGACAGAACTCTTTCACCACATTGACACCAAACTGAAGATGAGTTCAGGTTATCACCCCCAAACGGATGGTCATACTGAAATTATCAATAAATGCTTGGAAACTTATCTTCGTTGCTTCTCCTCTGAGCAACAACATCAGTGGGAAAAGTGGCTCCCTCTCGCTGAATGGTGGTACAATACCTCTTACCACACTGCCTCTAAAATGACTCCATATGAAGCAGTTTATGGTCAGGCATAACCAGTTCTTCTTCCTTACACCCCCAGCAGTTCTCCAGTTCAGGCAGTTGACGCGGTCCTTCGAAACCGCGATGAGGTTCTTCACATTTTGCGCGAAAACCTTCACATGGCAAGATATCGCATGAAGCAACAAGCTGATCAGCACCGTTCTAAGCGCACTTTTGAAGCCGGTGATATGGTTTTTCTTCGTCTCCAGCCTTACAAGCAATCCTCACTAAAACTCAAAGGGCGTCATAAGCTCGCTCCAAAGTTCTATGGGCCATATAGGATTCTTCAGAAGATTGGGTCTGGTACTTATAAATTGGAACTTCCGCCTTCTTCCCGCATTCATCCAGTATTTCATGTCTCTTGTCTGAAGAAAGTTCTTGGCACCAACATCCAAGGCAAAACTATTTTACCAGAATTGGATAATGAAGGATCCATCTTTTTGGAGCCGGAGGCTGTCCTCCATAAGCGCACTCGTCAGCTTCGCTCTCGCTCTATCACAGAGGTCTTAATTCAATGGAACGGAATGCAGCCCGAGGATGCTACGTGGGAACCACTTCTTCAGATTCAGCGACAATTTCCACATCTAAAGCTTTGAGGAAAAATCTTTTTCTAAGGGGGAGGAGATGTTAGGAACCCATGTCAATCCTTCTCTTTACCATGTTAGTATATTGTTATTGGACGCATATGCTTTGTAAGTCGTCCCATAGTAATTGTTGATCCATAGTTTGTGTTATTGTTGTTGGGCGCATATACTTTGTAATCCGCCTGTAGTATTTGTTGATCCATAGTTTATTTGCCCATGGTTTTGACCCATAGTATTGGCGCATGGTTTTGATCCATAGTTTATATTGGCCCATGGTTTTGACCCATAGTATTGGCGCCTATTTTTAGTATATAAGTGTGTGTTGAGGACAAGGAAGGCACCGTGAAGTTATTTTGTATTGAGCTTGCTCAAAGGAGGTTGCCCCCTCGAAGTGGCCTACGATTAATATAAAAGTGATTTTGAGTTCTGCTGCTATATCATGTATTTTGATTACTTGTTTGCTGCAGGGTCCTCAGAAAATTCATCATATTGACAAAAGAGTAAATAAGATAAAACTGTACTTACTAAGATTACAATTGTTTAATAAAAATTAAATAACAGTAAATCAGAATCAAACCATTCAAGATAACCTGCAGGTGCTCAAGTTAGTTGAAAAACCAACTTATAAGTTGTAAACTTTTACCGCTGAACCATTTGTAGAAAGAGATAAAGACAGTTCATAAAAGAAATTCCATGAAGCTTTATCAATGCGTTAATAAATAACAGAGACAAATCAGAGTTAAATAAACACATAAATCGATTACAAATGACTCACAGTATTATCTAATCATTTGGAATAATAAAACTAAAACTTGTCAAAGAAATTCGATAGATCAAGTACAAGAGATGAGAATTGCAACACTGTATTTATTCAGAATTCTCTGTAACAAATTACACAAAACCTTGGCAAAAAATTGAAGTGTTGTTCGATCCCTTGTATCAGTCTCCTATTTACAAAAGTCAAAAATTCCTTGATACATTAGAGATCATCCACTTAAATAATTATTACAAACAATAAAATTCCCCCTAAAGGGGATCAAAACCCTAAACAAGGCTAACATCCCAAGAAATCTTTCCACACCCCCCAAATACATAGTAGCTCCTCAATATCAGGATAAGTGGTAGATTCAATACCAAGTTGAGCATTACACTTATAATCTTCGACCTCATTCTTATCCAACTTATGCCAAACTTAGATGTAGACGTGGATCTTTCCTTGTACTGAAAATGGTTGTTTGATTAACTGCTCTACATCGTGTATGCTGATGTGATCAATTTTCTTGATGTTCTCCTCTTGGTCATTCCTCCGTTGCTCTACTTGCTCGATCATCAGTCCAGGGGGACATGCCTTTTCAATAAGCGCCATGGTAGGAAAGGATAATTCCATCATGATATTATCAACTGCATACCATCTTCTGCTGTAGATAGCCTAAGCTTTCTTTATGGATTCAACCACTATTTCATCTAAGTCTTCCCAAGCTCTCAAAATAGTTTTGGATCTTTCGAACTGAAAAGCAGTGAGAAGAGTGATATTGTCAGGCTGATCTTTCATGTACCTCTGCCAATCTGTGACCTCATCATAAGCTTTTGAGGCCTGCTGTCTTTTCTCAATTAGGTCTTCCAGAACAATAGACATTTTGTCAAACACCATGTGAGTCTCAAAAATATCATCTAAAGTTTTAAATAAATCACATATCAAATCATAGTGTTCCCTGTTAGTTAGGATAGCCATCTCCTTAAACTCTTCTTGGGAGAATTTGGAAAATGAGGATGAAGTTGCACTTGCAGTTGCATCTTCATATTTTCTTTCTAATAATGCAACCTTTTGAACCAAAGTGACATTATCATTCTTTTCCTTTTGCAGTTCTTCAGTGAGAGTAGAATTCTTCACTTGAAGTTCATTCTGCTTGGCTTCATGTTGTTTCTTGAGCTGCTCCAGTGCTTCTTTCAAATTGACAATTTCTGCCTTTTGTTTATCAAATTCTCTGTTTAAATTGTTGACAGCATCCAGATTGGCACTTGTGAAGGCTCCTAGAACAGATGCTGCATCTGTAGCATAGGCTTGTGGGTCACTTGATTGCTGTGTCCATACAACTTCATTTACCATAGATATGTCCATATCATTTTGATCTATGCCCCTCTTCTTGCCCCATTTTACCACTAATCTAGTAGCTTTGTTGTACTGATAGTCTCCTAGAGATATCACAAAGTATTCATTAAACCCATCCTTAACCTCATCAATGGGGGGTATGCTAATGCTTGTGGATATCAAAGATGAAGTTTGAGTTGTGGTTTGAGAGGGCATAGACATAGTGATATGAGAAGTAGCAGGGGAAGGAGTAACAGTTTGAGCAAGAGTTACTTCAGGGGCTGAAGAAATGTCATGAACAGAAGCTTCCACAAAATAAATTTGCACAGTAGTGGCTTTGAGTAATGATGATGGTGACACTGTTGTAATTTTCTTAGACATAGGGGATGACATTGAGTTGAATGAAGGGATATGCAAAGGGGTTTTGAAAACTAGAGGTGCAAAAAATGAAGGAATATGCATATCCATAGGAACATGTGTGATTCATTCGGGTAATATAGTGGCCTTTTGATAGAGCTCAGACATAAAAGGTGTCATAACAGACCCATCAGACAATGATGATAAAGCCATTGTTGATGAAAGAAGTATTGTAGAAGAAGATGGGACAGACTGACTAGAAGGTTGAGACTAAGGAGGAGGTAATGAAAGTTTACCATTGCTACCATTGGTGAAAATTTGGAAATCATTACCAGTCTCAATAGTAACAGGTATAGGAGAAATTATTTCCTCCTCTTCTTCTAAATGAGTCAGGTCAATACTAGGAACAGGAATGGAAGTCTTCATCTTCATTAAATGTTTTTCCTGAACCTGAGTTTGTTCAGGTTGAGTCTTTTCAACCTTAGTGGTTACATGGGCAATTTCAGTTGGCTTAGAGGTTGCAAATTCTTGAGTATCTAATGCCGAATTCATCATGTTAAGCTTCTACTTTATTTGCTCTGAAGTCTGCAAATAGTATTTAACCTACTGTTCCACAGATATCCGGGGAATTTCTCCCATGGGAGATTTTCCTTTATCCAAGTCTGAGCTAGTTCCCACATATGCAATTTTGGATGCCAATGCCTCCTTTGTTGCAGCCTGAGCTTCTCTTTCTTCCCTGTATTTTTCCATCCTTTCCAGGATGTCTAACTCCATAGACCTGTAATGTTTTACTATGTCCCTAATCTCCTTTTGGTACTGCAGAATATGGATTTTCTCTTCTTTGCTCTTATCCCTAGCCAGGACTTCATAAAATGTATCTACTTCCTGATAAATGAAATCATCAAGAGTTTCTTCATGAAAATAACCTGTTTTAAAATGATTTTGCTTTAGGTGTAAATCAATGATCCCTTTGGGATCATGCTTCCTTCTGATTGCAAAACCAAGTTTAAGTGACACTATGTGGTCACTCAGCTCTGAGGCCCAAGTAGAAGTGTTTACACTCAAGGATCCAAGGGTAATAGAAAACTTGGGCCACACTTTCTTTTTAGGTGCAACACATTTCTTGTAAATCCCCTCCGTAAGTGTTTGAAAAGAAATCTCCTTAAGGACCAACCTGTCTGGTACTACCTTGGGTAACATATGGGAAGCATTGCTATTGTAAACCTTAATATAGGTGAATGATTCACCAACATACTAGTCTCCCATAGTGGCTATGAGGGAATTTGCTTCGGGTGAGAAGGAAGGAGCTTCTTTGTTGAAAATCAAGAAATACACTCGATCAAGGAAAATTTCACAGATATCATAAAACTTGGCCACATAGTTGCTATCCCAGAGCTCAGAGTGATAAATATGCACAGGGGGGTCTGGCAATACCCAACTCCATCCCATATTAGGGTAACTAAATTCAAATAGAAAATGTCCACAATAAAAGCAACGAGATAAAAATTGGGCTTTTTCTTAGTAGTGGCTTTCTGAAACTCTTGTGTGGCATTTTTGAGTTTAAGTGACAGGATTGAGGCCCAGGGGAAGATTCACCTATAGTTATAATATGATGAGAGATAGGAGCCCATTCTTCTTTAAATAAAGAACATTTGGGGAGGCCATAAAGCCTGCATAACATCACTGCAAGCAGGGAGTAAGGCTCTTTAAACCATTCAACAAGGCACAATTGGTGTTTCCTCTTGGAAAACTTGTGTGGTTCAGACATCCAGGATTTAAGCATTTGGTCGAAATTGAATATGGATTTGGCAACTTTAAGAAAGTTTGCATCGAGGAGTTGTATAAACAGTTTAAGGGCATAAATCCTGACAAAGGTTTCAGAGTGAAAATTGGTTAATTGAGACCCGGTACTGGTATTAAACGAACGATATTTCACATTTACGTGGTCTACAATCCATCTAATGACGTCATTGTAGGGTAAGATGGCTGGTCTTGCAGCAATCATATGTAAGACAAAATACCTAATTCTCTCATAAACAAGTTGGTCACTCTGGATATCTGAGAGGTCATTGTTATAAAAAATTGAGTAGACCCGGGACCAGTCCAATTGATAAGTTTTAGTCACTCGACTACTAGTATCAGAAAAGACACTGAAGTTCGGGTCTTTGGTGAACATGTCCTTCTGAAGATCTTTACACCTCGTAAATCTGGGGGTTTTGGATGTTGCCATGTGTAATTTTGAATACTTGTACCATAAATTAAAACTTAATTATATAGGAAGCACAGTAAACAGTTCAACTTGTGAGAAAGCGACTTGGTAACCAACCTAAAATTGTAGCAAACACTATCGAAATCACGTGGTAAAATATGGAGATAAAATCACACAGTAGAGCAAATTACAGCAGTAAAAATAGTGAAAAATCGTAAATCAATCTGTCATATTTATAATTCCCGATAAATAATACAGACCGTCTAATGAGGGTAAAAAGAACAACAAGGATCGATTTTGCGGGATGCAGGATCAAAAGTGAAATCGTAAAATTATTAATCATTCCACAACCCACATCCCGCAACTTGCGGGATGCGGAATCGCAAAACAGTAAATGTTATTCAATCAGATCCGCATTCTGCATTCTGCACTTTGTGGGTTGCGGGAACATGCAAACCAAACTGCAAACAAATGAGAACCCTGCAACCCGCATTCCACAACTTGCGGGATGCGGGATGCGGTTTGATTAAACTAAACACACATGAAAATTCATTCCACATCCCACATTTGCGGGATGCAGGAAGAAAAAATGAAAATACAGTTAAAATATTCCCCCCGCATGCCGCAACTTGCGGGTTGTGGGATGCAGAGTGTTAAGACAATCCCAAACAATAAACAATCTTAATGCATAAAAACAAAGAACCGAACCTGGTTTTTTTTGAAAATTTGGTTAAGTACAAGAATCCTGAGAGTCAAATAAAAATCTTAATGAAAGCCTATTAAGATTACAAAGAGTCTTACCAAGTTATCTCCGTATGTGTGATTGAGATCCCGTGTCAAAATAACATGGGATCTGTTGTACCTACAACACATCCACATTTAAACTCTTAAATATAATAAATAATAATAATAAGACCTTACAAATAAAAGTGCAAAATTAAATTGAAACTTGTACATTTGTTCTCAATACAATGACATTTAAAATCTTAATTATACTAGACAATAACAAGAATGCCTATCTAAGAGAGAAGCGCAAGTTCTAGGAATTAATTGGGAAACTCTTATAATCAATGAAAAATCAATACTTTGATCAAAATATCAACTCTAAAAAAACCTTAGAAACTCTTAAGAGTACAACTCTAAATTATGTTAATAACCACCTTAGTTCACACCAAAATCCTTAAATTGATTGAAAGGATAAATATTTATATAGACTATGATTAGAACATAACATTGAACTGATAGCTATTTGGACTGCGATTCATTTTAGAGACTTGTGAATTTCCACAAACAACAAACATCAATACTCGATCACCATGTCATTATTATTGAAATATGGTGGAGATATGCATATTCGTGTATATGGCATCATTATTGAAATATAGTGGAGTTAAGTATTGAAAAAGAAAATTCCAAACAATATTAGCTGCAAAGTTGAATATCAAATTAAAATTGATAAGATTTAACTTACCATTAGGTGGAAGCACATTGTTCACAAAAATAAATATTGCTTTCTATGCTCCTAAATTTATTCTCTTGCGTATCATATGTACAGACTGTCCCACTGTAAAATCTGCTGGAACCATATATCTGCCAATCCAAAATGATGATCTATTCAACTATAATTTTAAAAATATTTGAAGAGTTAGTTTTATTTTCTTGTGTATCATATATATATATAGCTTTCTTTACAGATAGCCTTATGCTTGTTGGGCCCACCATATGTCAGTTAATAAAAAATTAACATGCAGAGTGATAAACATAAATTATCAACACGATGAAGTCTTTTATTTCAAAGCTATCATGCAAGATCTATGCAAGCACAATTTCTACTTAACACTATTATCTATTGGTATGAAATCAAAACTGTTTGTAAACTAGGTCACAACTTCTTGAAAATAAATTAAACCTAAAACCTATTCATAAATCCAAACTATAAATCTAATCACACTTCAACAAAATAAATTCTTATGAAACAAGATCTAATTGCATACATCTAAAAGAAGTGCTATGTTGGCCAACGATCTATCAAATGAATTAACAACAAAACGACTATGACAAATCTAATGAATGAAAGCATACAACTATGATAAATTTAGTGAATGAAAGCATAATAATAAGCAAATATAAACAATAACACACCTACAATCAACACTACCAGCATCTGCTCAGTGAAGAGGGCCCTTCCTCCACTGAGCAGAGATGGATCTCCACAATGAAATTCTACAACTCAAGAATTAAGAAACGGTCAGCATGTATTATCATAATGGAAGGATTACAATAGATATGGATCAAATCCTACATCATAACATTGATTTCTCTTCTCCCCTCTCAATGAGAATGATTACATATTTATACATAAAATGATCTCATGGAAATGAGGAATTGAACTCCCAACTTGTGATCGGTAACAGCTGAAACATGGCCATAACTACAAACAACTTTGGAACCGGCCGCAATAGTGACTCTGGAAAATACCCTCTCGAAGAACCACCTGTATATCGTAAACCGTGGCTTTGTTTGGAAATTTCCTCATGAGTTAGGTAAATGAGGTTGTTACGCATAAAAACCATGTCCCGGATTTTCGAGATTCATTTCCATCTGCCCGCAAATCGAGACGCGAATCAAGGTGTTCTTATCTGGCATGCATTTTTGATTAAGGCTGTATTAGCTAGCTATGAGCGTCCTGTACGTGAAAAATCACTCCACAACCCATCATTAGTAAAATTATGCACAATAGTCTTCAATTCATCAAAGATAAAGGAAAATAATCATTATTAACCACTTAAAACATCAATGAAAGTAGTATGTTGTTTTACGCACAGTTACAACAAATGGATGGAAAATGGAATGATAAATGGGTGATAATGGAAAGAAAATGGATGAAATATATGTCAATAAGTGATGAAAAAATGGACAATTCCAAGGCCCAACATCTCCCCCAAACTGAACTTGTTGCATGTCCTCATGCAACCCAATACCTGTGTAGCATCCAACTAGAAGAACTCATTCACTTGTTCCTTCATTTTATCATTCGCACAGTTGCAGCCAGAAGAAATGGAGAGTTTAACAGAAATTGGCAGAGTCAAAATTGCTTAGCGGAGGATTTAGCATAAAATTTGGTGGAGTCGCAGCTCCTCAGTAGAGGATTTAGTAGAAATTTGGCGGAGTCACAGCTTATTTTTAGCGAAGAATTTGGTGAAGGTTTTCGTGGAGTCGCAGACCAAATAGCGCTAAATTTAGCGACGAATTTGGCGGATTCGCAGCCCAAAGATTGCTAAATTTAGCAAAGCACTTAGTGAAGATTTTGACGGAGTCACATCCCAAAGAGCGCTAAATTTAGCGAAGAATTTGGCGGAGTCGTAGCTGCCTAAAACGGGAAAAGAGGCAAAAATTTTACGGTGTTGCAGCTGCACGGGATAGCAAAATGGAAATATTTTACGGTGTTGCAACCACATGGAACAAGAAAAATGAAAGGTTTTAAGGAGTTACAGCTGCACAGGACGAGAAAAATGAAAGGTTTTACGGAGTTGCTGTTGCACGGAATGGGAAAAGGGCAATATTTTACGATGCTGCAGCCTTTTGAATAAAAAACTTCCGAAGTCATTTTCTCCCAAACGACGAACTGGGTTTGACTGAAATTTTTCAAGAAGGTTTATATTAGTCCCATGCACCTACATACCATAAATCAGAAATACCCACATCATAGATTTTGAGAAAAAATGCAAATTGGATGTACATTATAATGGCAATTTTATTGAAAACCGTACATTGGATTGGGATGAAAATTACCATACTTGTTCATCTTGGTATTATACACTTCCTATTCAAAAATCATGTGAATCCAACTTACCAATTGCAAGATATGTCCATTTCAATTTCTGCACTTTTGTAGATGAACATGAATCAAAATGTGTTGTAGCTAAACTTCCTGAACCAATATTTCACAAAATACAAACTAGGTTGGGATGAAATTTTTCAAAAAATTAACTACCATTCTAATGCATCTCCACACCAAAATTTAGAGAAACCCACATCACGGATTTCGAGAAAAATGCAAATTGGCTGTACATGATGATGGTCATTTTCTCAAAAACCATGTACTAGATTGAGCTGAAACTTGCCACGTTTGTTCTTCTTACCATGATGTTTCTTCCCTCCAAATTTAATGAAAAACAAGTTTACCATTTTCAAGATATCCTTCAATAAAATTCTACACTTTTGTATTAAAAATGTGGACAAATGAGAAACAAAATGTGAACTTGAAGGCAAAAGTTGTTTTGAGCATCCACAATAATTATCAAAAAAATTATTGGCTATGAACTTGAAAAGGAATGAATACAACCACTGTCTCCCCCAAACTGAAGATAGAGCATGTCTACATGCATCTTTTCTTGACAATAGACCAATATTGGGAGTAAACATTACCTTAATGTTGGTGAGATAAACTTCACATTAGACCTTGAAAATGCTTCTACATGATTTCCATTGTGCTCTATTTGAAGAAACAATTGTGAATAACACTCAATTCTCTATTGTGCTATGCTTTGAAAATATTTTCTCCAACAAATTTACATTTAGTGATCTCCTTTAAATCTGCTCACAAGAAGTCGTACTACAGTCCACTATTACCCTTGGAATGATATATTAAACTGATTTGGGCATGAAGAAAATAAAATGTTGAGGCTGATATTTAAGCACAACAAATTCCATTGATCACATCTTTGAATAATCCATTTCAAAATTGAATGCCTTTATTCATATTTTCATGGGCTTGTTGTAATTTTGATACCAATAACCATGGGCCAACTCTCACATCAAATTCTGAATATGTAAATGAAAGCCTGATAGAGTTGGGGCTGCAAAAACTAGAATGCTCATGATGGCTAAAACCAATGTTTGCGTTAGTGGATGATAAAAATGAGCCAAGGAACTCATACCTTTCTTTTATGGCAACATATTCATAAGCTAGAAATGATGACTGAAAATGTAATGTAGGATTCATTTCTTCATACCACTGAGTGTAGCAGCATTTTATTTCTCCCCTAATCTGAATAATTTCCATGTGCTCATGGAAGAGATGAGTTTTTAGCTAAGTTAAAAATAACCATCTCTTCCAAACTGCATGCCCTAATGCATCATTTCCTCAAATTGCATCCATAGAAGATTTGTGGTTCCCACATGCATAAAAATTCCCAAATATAGAAAGAACAACCTTCAAGCAACTGCTTTATTTCTTCTCAGTGTTGGTATTTATGTGGCAGTAGCAATGATTCTTTTCTTACTGCTGGTTCTTGTGTGGTAGCAACAAGCCTTCTCTTCTTACTGTTGGTTCTTGTGTGACAACAATAAGGTATCCTTTGATTATTTTCATGCTTGGTCAGTTGGGTTGGTGAGATGTTGGGTAGGACTTTGAAGTTGTAGTGCATTGATGGAGTGTTAGAATTGAGTGGGAAAGGATGGCAATGGATGGACATAAAATGCTATATAGAAAAAGGAAATGGCTAATGCTTAGTGGTTCTTCATGACATTTCCCTAAATCTTTAATAAATCAAAAACTCATGCTATTTTACCTCAAGTGTTACCTCCATGGAAGCCTTGGTTGACATGAATGGACTGGTGTATGTTGGAGCTATGTAGGCCGATATGATGCTGAGACAGATGTATATGAGAGCTGAAACGAGATGAGGATGAATTTGATCCATGATGTTTTGCTGGTTGCATGTAAGCCTGCCGACTACTGGAAGAAAATGGAAATGAATTGCAAAACTACTGAAACAAATGATGCTGCAAGTCATCGTTGAAACCATTAGATCACATAATCTTCATCTACTACAAAATCGAGGTACAATTCTTGCCATGCGAATGAATGTGCTGAAGTCGAGCATGGAAAGAAATCATTGGATTACCGGCCATTAATGTATGTCGTTAACCAATGTGAACCAACTCACCTTTGATGACAATGAGCTCTAAAGTACCTTAGTGCATCTTGACAGATACAAATGGATGTGCTGGAGTCGAGTCACCTGCAAGATTTGTCAATCAAGAGGCATTGATGAATACCCATGATTAACAACAACAAAATCTGCCATTGATTCATGCAGATATCAAGGCACTATAAAACTCTAATGTCGATCCTAGATGATGTTTCGGAGTCGATGGGACAAGACCATTGAAAGGTGGACCTTAATGAATTCCACATCATCCAATACAAGTACAAAATAAATGATTGTGAAGAATCATAGTGAAAAATAGAACCAACATGAAACTCAGAAGTGGAAAGTATATGTGAAGTCGTGATGTAGTGATGGAAAATAAAATGGTTAAGGTGACTACATAAGCATTGGAAAATGGGACTTAGACATGAATGGATTTTTAAGGTTTTGAAATGAGGAGGGTGAATGAATCTACCATAGTGCGATTGGCTTTTTGAAAGGTTTCTTTTTGGCAACAATTGGTAAAGGATTCATAGCATGTGGAAATGAGACTTGACTTATTGAAAATTGGTATGGTTTACACATCAATATATCCATTTTTTATGTTCTCAATCCATTTGTAAATTGAGAAAAAATCTTCAAGAGTCACTCGTGCATGTATTGACCTTTTTCTTCCAATGACCTACAAAAACCTAACACTTGCCTGCAATAAAACATTAGATGATGGAAGAAGAGAGATGATTGGTCTCTCTTCACCCAACACTTATGAAAAAAATGAGAATCAATTACTTATAAAACAAATCCAAAGAAAAAAGAACAAATCAAAATCCATTTTATACCTGCGCAAGAGCAATGTTCATCTAGACTCACCAACAGTATTTTGATCACAGCTTCTTCGTTCGTTGTCCAATTTGAGTGATTCCAAAGACAAATGAAAGTAAATTCATAGGTCTATTTCCCTTAGAAACAGGCTTTTAAAATTCTATGTAATGATGTTCCAAATCACTCAATAACAACCTGCTTGACAAGGTGTGTTCTTCGAATTTTGGACTAGACCAACAGTCACGGTTTTAGGCTTAACTTTTTCGTTTGATAACTTATTGATGTGATTCGAATTGGAGATGAAATTATATTCATGTAGGTATCTCCATTAGAAATAGTTTTTGAATCCAATAAGGATTGACGGGTCAAATAATCCAATGAACAGTCTAGGAAACCGAGTTTTAGGAATGTTGATTTGTGATAGGTAGTCGATATTTTGGTCATAAAATTTGCATACAATATCGGAAGGGAGTGACTCAAATTGAGTTGTAAACTATATTCATAGGCAAATATACCAATGAAATAGGTTTGCAAGATATGTCCAATAAGGCATCCAAAAACTAACTGTCCCAGCTCTGTTCCTAAGCTTCCTGCATGACACCCTGTTAGTATTTTGGCCATAAGCTTTTCGTTTCATACCCAATATTAAAAATTCAAATTGTTTTGGAAACTGGATTCAAAGGTATACTTGGGATGTAAATATGTTTTGAAAATAAGTCCATTTGATCTCCCAAAAATGGACTGTCCTGACTGTGTTTCAGTAAAAGTTTCAAGCCAAAATGTCACCAAAAATTTAATAAACGAAATTTGACCCCAAAAGTGACCGAAATAGGTGTGAATGTTTTTAATGATGTAAATTTAAATATAACACACACCCATACCAAAAGTTTCAAGCATTGAGCACCTAGATTGACTTACACAGTCTATTGCAACCACAGCTGTAACTCTTAAAAAATGAAATAATGTTGAAATAAATCACGTGTATTTTTATGGATGTGTTATATATAAACGAAAACCAAATACATGCCATGATGTGCAATACACACGTGTCTCAAAATTATAAATTCTCACCTGCAGTACAATCACAGCTGGGTGTTGTAGCTCACTATCACAGCTGGGTGTTGCATCTCACTGTCACAGCTGGGTGTTGCAGCAAACGGTCATAGCTCACAATCACAACTGGGTGTTAAAGCTAACAAATTCATGCCAAATTTTAAGCTTGAAGGGTTCCATAATCATTGGCCCATTTTTCTGTGGATCCTTCATTCACCTTCCTTAATTACTATAATTTTTTTCAAGAAATTTTGTTTTTTTTGTAACAAATAGAGACAAATTAAATTTTGAACATTGAAGACAAAAATGATTTAAGCATTGTATTCAAATAGTCAAGAATTCCAAAGCATTCCTGAAAACATCTCATACCCATTCCTTATCTTTCTACTTTCTAATCTTTTAGATCACAACAAGGCACAGGAAGAGAGCATACTTATTTGAAAACTAAAAACTAAAAACAAAAGCGTGGTTTTATTTTGTTTCTCTATCCTACCCTATTCTACTTAGAAATATAAAAATTATTCAAGTGTATGCATATTTCCAATGGATCCACTTTCAAAGAAGTGACTCAAGTATGCTCAAACTCCCAACAGAAAAATATAACTTTATGAATGCTAGGAATTGAGAGATCAATTTCCCTTGAAATGATGGTGCCAAGAATTGGTGAAGTATGGAATGATGTTGCAGACCGATGACAGATTGAAACCAAGCTTCAATATAGTATTTGTTCCCTTGATTTCTCATGGATGTGAAACCGTGAAGCTCCTTAGTAAATTGATCTTCCTCAATGGATAAGAGATTCAGATCTAATGATGTAAATGATGCTTCAATTTTTGGTTCCAATGTTCGTTCTTCATCAAATATTACGTGTGTCTTGTTGATCTTGTTTGCTTGCTTATAAGGACTAGAAGAAACTCCTTGTGCAAATCTTGGATTTAAAACATGTCCAGGCCTCATATGGATTTGCTGCAATAACGCACAGTCATTTTGCAGTGGTGTAGGTGAGGTAGAACAAGAGGGAAATGTAGGAACATTTTGCAGTTCAGCACTGTAATCATACTGTACTGCTTTATTATGGTTAGGGTGGAGGGTGGATTGGACAGGAAATTGTGTTGGATACCAAGGAGTTTGATGAGAGAATAGATGTGGCTGATGTAGAGGATTGATTTGTGAAGTTGATATTGAAGGACCAATTTGTGTTGTAGCATGAGGGAGAGTGGCCATGTGATCATAAGATAGGCCATTCCAACCTTGTGGATAAGGTAGGTAAGAGTTAAATTGAGGCTACAACAGCTGCCATGGTGGAAGAGTATTCAATGATTGAGTATGAGAGTAAGGAAATGGAGGGATAGAATTTTGAACCATACATGTAGGACACGGTTGCCATGACTGTTGCAATGAGTTCGATGCAACTCCCAGATCTCTTGATATGTTTTGTTTCATCCTTGATATGGAGGGACAATGATCTGTGGAATGATTCAAGTCACATATGCCAAAAATTGTGGGACTATTCAAAGGACAATCCATTGCAAGATGTTTCTTCTGACACCATTGGCAAACTATTTTTTCAAATTCCTCATGCTTTTCCTTAACCTACAAAACAACCAATTCTAAATTTAGTGAATCATTGATATTAGCCTTAGAATTTTTAAATACATTACTGATTTCAGCTCTTAAAGCTCTTGTTTTTGCAGCAGATTTCAAAAATAAAGATAAAAGTTCCTTAGAATTCTTACCAATCTTGAATTTTCCTCTTGAATACCTTCTACATAACTCACAAATATCATCATATGCTAATTGAAATACATTACCTGTTCCCATCACATTTAATATTTCTAAATATTCAGCTTGGATTCCCTTGAGTAGAAGTGTTTTTAAGGTCTCATTCTCCAGTTTCCTTTGTTTGGATATTTGGAGGTTATATTGAAATCATTCTATGTATCCCTCCAGACTCTCTTCTTCTCCTTGTGTCATTTCAAAGATGTCTTCATTGACTCTACAATAATATTGGTACCTTTTCAAGAATACATGTTTCATGTCTTCCCAAGTTTGTATACAATTTTCACCGAGGCTCATGAACCATCAGAGGGCTATTCCTTTTAGAGTAAAAAGGAAAACACATTCAAATTTTGATCATTATCACAATAACCATAGCCTCTACAAAGTACTTCAAATTGAAATAAAAATACATCAGGGTCTTCATTTTCCAAACCATGGAAATTTGGTAGAACATGTGGGGGGATGCTTTTCATTGGCACCACTCTTTCTGAATCTCTGATGGAAAATTTGAAGGTAACAACTTCTCCATCTTTCTCACCTGCCATCTCTTCATTAGATTCTTCGTGTGCTATCTTGAGGCTCCTCCTTCGAGTGTTCTTGTCAACTTGTTAGTAGAATGGGTCTTGCTTACAACACCACTAAAGGGAATGATAAGACTTATGCTTCAAAGATTGAAAATGAATTAAAAATGAATGTAAAGACAAAAAATTCACACTCAAAATAAATTCAATGAACTGAAATGTAATCATGCAACCTACATGCCCTACTTTAACAATGCATCTACAAAACAATGTCAGATGTACTTTTGCACCATTGATAACTTCCCCGGCAACGACGCCAAAATGTTGGGCCCACTATATGTCAATTAATTAAAACTTAACATGCAGAGTGATAAATATAAATTATCAACATGAGAAAGTCTTTTATTTCAAAGCTATCGTGAAAGATCTATGCAAGCACAATTTCTACCTTAAACTGTTATCTATTGGTATGAAATCAAAACTGTTTGTAAACTAGGTCACAACTTCTTGAAAATAAATTAAACCTAAAACCTATTCATAAATCCAAACTGTAAATTTAATCACACTTCAACAAAATCAATTCTTACGAAACAAGATCTAATTGCATACATCTAAAAGAAGTGCTATGTTGGCCAACGATCTATCAAACAAATTAACAACACAACGACTATGACAAATCTAATGAATGAAAGCATACAACTATGATGAATTTAATGAATGAAAGCATGAATGAAATAATAAGAAAATCTAAACAATAACACACCTAAAATCAACACTATCAGCATCTGCTCAAAGAATAGGGCCCTTCCTCCACTAAGTAGAGCTGGATCTCCACAATGAAAGTCTACAGCTCTAGAATTAAGAAATGGTCAGCATGTATTATCATAATAGAATGATTACAATAGATCTGGATCAAATCCTACATCATAACATCGATTTCTATTCTCCCCTCTCAATGAGATTGATTACATATTTATACATAAAATGATCTCATGGAAATGAGGAACTTAATCCCCAACTTGTGATCTGTAACAGCTGAAACACAGCCGTAACTGCTAACAACTTTGGAACCAGCCGCAGCAGTAAATCTAGAAAATACTCTCTCGAAAAACCACTTGTATATCGCAAACCGTGGCTTGTTTTGGAATTTCCCCTTAAGTTAGGTAAATGAGGCTGCTACGCACAAAACCAATGTCTCAGATTTTCAAGATTTGTTTCGATCTGCTTGCAAATCGAGACACAAATCAAGGTGTTCTTATCTCACATGCATTTTCGGTTAAGGCTGTAACAGCTAGCTGTGAGCGTCCTGTATGTGACAAATCACTCCACAACCCATCATTGGTAAAATGATGCATAATAGTCTTCAATTAATCAAAGATAAAGGAAAATAATCATTATTAACCACCTAAAACATCAATGGAAGTAGTATGTTGTTTTACGCACAGTTACAACAAATGAATGGAAAATAGAATGATAAATGGGCGATAATGGAAAGAAAATTGATGAAATATATGTCAATAAGTGATGGAAAAATGGACAATTCCAGGGCCCAACATCTCCCCCAAACTGAACTTGTTGCATGTCCTCATGCAACCCAATACATGTGTAGCATCCAACTAGAAGAACTCATTCACTTGTTCCTTCATTTTACCATTCGCATAGTTGCAGCCTGAAGAAGTGGAGAGTTTAATAGAAATTGGCAGAGTCACAGTTGCTTAGCAAAGGATTTAGCAAAAAATTTGGCGAAGTTGCAGCTCCTTAGTAGAGGATTTAGTAGAAATTTGGTGGAGTCACAGCTTATTTTTAGCGGAGAATTAGGTGAAGGTTTTAGCGAATATTTTGGTGGAGTCGTAGCCCAAATAGCACTAAATTTAGCGACGAATTTGGCGGACTCGCAGCCCAAAGAGTGCTAAATTTAGTGAAGCACTTGGAGAATATTTTAGTGGAGTCACAGCCCAAAGAGCTCTAAATTTAGCGGAGAATTTGGTGGAGTCGCAGCTACCTAAAAGGGGAAAAGAGGCAAAATTTTTATGGTGTTGTAGCTACACGAAATAGGAAAAGGGCAATTTTTATGGTGTTGCAGCCGCACGGAACGGGAAAAATGAAATATTTTACAGTGTTGCAGCTGCACGAAACGAAAAAAAGGGCAATATTTTACGGCGTTGCAGCCGCACGAAACATAAAAAATGAAAGGTTTTACGGAGTTGCAGTTGCATGGGACAATAAAAATGAAAGGTTTTACAGAGTTGCAGTTGCACGAAACAGGAAAAGGGCAATATTTTAAGGTGTTGCAGCCTTTTGAACAGAAAAATGTCGAAGTCATTCTCTCCCAAACGACGAACTGGGTTCAACTAAAATTTTTTAGGCAGGTTTATATTAGTCAAGTGCACCTACATACCAAAAAACAAAGATACCCACATCACGGATTTTGAGAAAAATGCAAATTGGATATAGGTGATTATAGCCATTTTCTCAAAAACTGTACATTGGATTGGGATTAAAATTACCAGGCTTGTTCGTCTTGGTATTATGCACTTCCTTTCCAAAATTCATGAGAATCCAACTTACCAATTGCAAGATATGCCCATTTCAATTTCTGCACTTTTGTAGATGAACATGAATCAAAATGTGTTGCAGCGAAAATTTCTGAACCAATATTTCACAAAATACAAACTAGGTTGGGATGAAATTTTTCAAGAAAGTAATTACCATTCTAATGCATCTCCACACCAAAAATTAGAGAAACCCACATCACAGATTTTGAGAAAAATGCAAATTGGCTGTAGGTGATGATGGTCGTTTTCTCAAAAACCATGCACTGAATTGAGCTGAAACTTGCCACGGTTGTTCTTCTTACCATAATGCTTCTTCCCTCCAAATTTCATGAAAAAAGTTTACCATTTTCAAGATATCCTTCAATCAAATTCTACACTTTTGTATTAAAAATGTGGACAAACGAGAAACAAAATGTGAACTTGATGGAAAAAGTTGTTTTAAGCATCCACAATAATTATCAAAAAAATTATTGTCTATGAACTTGACAAGGAATGAAAACAACCACTGTCTCCCTTGAACTGATCTAGGCCTGAAGAAAATAAAATGTTGAGGATGATATTTAAGCACAACAAATTCCATTGATCACATCTTTGAATAATCCATTTCAAAATCGAATGCCTTTATTTATATTTTCACGGGCTTGTTGTAATTTTGATGCCAATAACCATGGGCCAACTCTCACATCAAATTCTGAATATGTAAATGAAAACCTGATAGAGTTGGAGCTGCAAAAACTAGAATTCTCATGATGGCTAAAACCAATGTCTGCATTAGTGGATGATAAAAATGCGCCAAGGAACTCATACCTTTCTTTTATGGAAACATATTCATGAGCTAGAAATGATGACTAAAAATGTAATGTAGGATTCATTTCTTCATACCACTGAGTGTAGTAGCCTTTCATTTCTCCCCTAAACTGAATAATTTCCATGTGCTCATGGAAGAGATGAGTTTTTAGCTAAGTTAAAAATAGCCATCTCCTCAAAACTGCATTCCCTAATGCATCATTTCCTCAAATTGCATCCATAGAAGATTTGTGGTTCCCACATGCATAAAAATTCCCAAATATGGAAAGAACAACCTTCAAGCAACTGCTTTATTTCTTCTTAGTGTTGGTATTTATGTGGCAATAGCAAGGATTCTTTTCTTACTGCTGGTTCTTGTGTGGTATCAACAAGACTTCTCTTCTTATTGTTGGTTCTTGTGTGACAAAAATAAGGTATCCTTTGATTATTTTCATGCTTGTTCCGTTGGGTTGGTGAGATGTTGGGTATGACTTTGAAGTTGATGTGCATGAATGATGAAGTGTTAGAATTGAGTGGGAAAGGATGGGAATGGATGGACATAAAATGATATATAGAAAATGGAAATGGCTAATGCTTAGTGGTTCTTCATGACATTTCCCTAAATCTTTAATAAATCAAAAACTCATGCTATTTTACCTCAAGTGTTACCTCCATGGAAGCCTTGGTTGACATGAATGGACTGGTGTATGCTGGAGCTATGTAGGCCGATCTGATGCTGAGATAGATGTATATGAGAGCTGAAAATGTATGAGGCTGAATTTGATCCATGATGTTTTTCTAGTTGCATGTAAGAACGCTGACTGCTGGAAGAAAATGGAAAGGAATTGCAAAAATACTGAAACAAATGATGCTGCAAGTCATCGTTGAAACCACTAGATCACATAATCTTTAGCTGCTACAAAATCGAGGTACAATTCTTACCATGCGAATGAATGTGCTGAAGTCGAGCATGGAAAGAAATCATTGGATTACCGGCCATTAGTGTATGTCATTAACCAATGTGAACCAACTCACCTTTGATGACAGTGAGCTCTAAAGTACCTTAGTGCATCTTGACAGATACAAATGGATGTGCTGGAGTCGAGTCACCTGCAAGATTTGTCAATCAAGAGGCATTGATGAATACCCATGATTAACAACAACGAAATATGCCATTGATTCATCTAGATACCAAGGCACTATAAAACTCTAATCTCGATCCCACATGATGTGTCGAAGTCGATGGGACAAGACCATTGAAAGGTGGACCTTAATGAATTCCACATCATCCAATACGAGTACAAAATAAATGATTGTGAAGAATCATAGTGAAAAATAGAACCAACATGAAACTAAGAAGTGGAAAGTATATGTGAAGTCATGATGTAGTGATGGAAAATAAAATGGTTAAGGTGACTACATAAGCAGTGGAAAATGGGAGTTCGACATGAATGGATTTTAAGGGTTTTGAAATGAGGAAGGTGAATGAATCTACCATAGTGAAATTGGATTCTTGAAAGGTTTTTTTTTGGAAACAATTGGTAAAGCATTCTTGGCATGTGGAAATGGAAGTTGAACTATTGAACATTGGTATGGTTTGCACATCAATATATCCATTTTTTATGTGCTCAATCCATTTGCAAATTGAGAAAAAATCTTCAAGAGTCACTCGTGCATGTATTGACCTTTTTATTCCAATGACCTGCAAAAACCTAGCACTTGCCTGCAATAAAACATGAGATGATGGAAGAAGAGAGATGATTGGTATCTCTTCACCCAACACTTATGAAAAAAATGACAAACAATTACTTATAAAACAAATCCAAAGAAAAATCCATTTTATACCTGCGCGAGAGCAATGTCCATCTAGACTCACCAACAATATTCTGATCACAGCTTCTTCGTTCCTTGTCCAATTTGAGTGATTCCAAAGCCAAATGAAAGTAAATTCACAGGTATATTTCTCTTAGAAACAATTTCTAAAAATTATATGTAATGATGTTCCAAATCACTTAATAACAACCTGCATGACAAGGTGTGTTTTTCGAATTCTGGACTAGACCAACAATCACCGTTTTAGGCTTAACATTTTTGTTTGATAACGGATTGATGTGATTTCAATTGGAGATGAAATTAGATTCATGTAGGTATCTCCATTAGTAATAAGTTTTAAATCCAATAATAATTGATGGGTCAAATAATCCAATGAATAGTCTAGGAAACTGAATTTTAGGAATGTTGATTTGTGATAGGCATGTTGGGGCGCGCACCCTAACGGTCCTTAAGATAGGTGACTCCGCAGGTTTTGACTCAAAATACTCTTAGGGGTGTCGGGGGTTGATTCAAAGTCCTCTGTTGTAATAAACCCATGGTTTAAGTCCAGGGTTTTGTAAAAGTGCGCTGTATAAATAAGCACTTGAGTAAAGAAGTAAGGTTAGGTTTTTGATGTAAGAAGAATCAAGGCAAAGCGAAGGCTATTTTGTAAGAAGAAGGTTAAGTCCCAGCTATGTGCGTGGACGACCTCTGCAGATGTGTGCATAGAGGGTTTTGTAAGTGATTAGAAGATCTACAGCTATGTGCGCAAAGGCCTGCTGCTATGTGTGCAGCTTTTAAGGACTTGAAGGGATCTGCAGCTGAGTGTGCAGATCAGAACTGTGATTTTTGTAGCAAGTTGAATAAAACACAGTTCTGTGGACGTAACCCCTACACTGGGGGTGAACCACGTTATATCTGGTGTTGTGGTTCTTTGTGCTATTTTTAGTTCTGTTTGTCTTTTATGCATTAATAACCGTATATATCTGATAAATAAGATCACTGCTAATAATTAGCTTCGCTGTGAATTCCCAGTAAAAGGTTAAGCAAGTCACTATGTGTTTATCTATATGCGAAGTTATATATATGAATGTCGAAGCTCTGTGTTAATTGGTTATAGATTATTAAAGACTAAAGGTACAGTAATATCCCTCTTCTGCTTGCAGAAACCTGATTCTGCAGCACCCCATAGCTGTTTCGGGTGAGACTGCAACCTGCGCGCAGGTTGTTGGTGAAAGGGCCAACACTGTGGGTCTTTTGTTGGTGCAAAGTAAAAGGTATAAACCCGGGTCTGCCCTATTTCCCAGCAAATTGGTTCCGTTGCCGGTTGAACTCAATATCTGCTCAAGAGGGGTTTACGTCGTACCTCGAGGGCTATGTTCTGGAGGCCCTCTGTGAAGGAAATCGGTGATTGGCTTGATGAGACTTATCTGAAATTCGCTGAGCAAGAGAACAAAAATCCGCGTCGTAGCGCAAGTGACTTTTTACAAAGGTATGTTTTTTGTGATGCTTATGAAATTTTCTTTGGTAGTATCCACATAGAGTTGCACCAGTGGTTATCCAGGTTGGCCGAGAGAAGGACGAACTTACGCAAAGGGCAGTTTCCTGCTTGGACCCCCGCAAGAGTTAATATATTGAAAAGGGTAAACAACGAGATATCCCGCGCGGTTGATTTCTAGACCACGCGAACCCTTGAGGCCTTCGTGACGGAGTTCGCCATCGACACGAGCACTTCCTTTAGTGAAGCCAAGCGATGGTTCTTCCAAGGACCAGCAGTCGAAGCACAGGAAGTGACTCAGCCCCTGAAGATGCGGACCGTCAACATTGGATCCGAAGAACAGCCTAAGTATGCTATCATTGGAGATTATTGGGACGACGAGATGGTAAGCAAAGTAACCCAACTTCTCCATGAATATCAAGACCTATTCCTAATGAAGTTCTCAGAGATGAAAGGTATCCTTGGGGATATTGGTGTGATAAAGATCCCGTTGAAACCTGATGCGAAGCCTGTAAAACAGCGCCCTTATAGGTTGAACCCTAAGTATAAGGAAAAAGTTAAGCTGGAGCTGGATAAGATGCTGGCTGCAGGAATCATTGAACCTGTTGAAGAATCTGAGTGGGTCAGTCCTATGGTGGTACAAGAGAAGAAGACTAAAGGCGAAATTCGAATCTGTGTTGACTTGAGGAAGCTGAATGATGCTTGCCTACATGATCCTTTCCCCACTCCCTTTACAGATGAAGTGCTCGACAATGTCGGAGGTCAAGAAGTGTACTGTTTTACTGATGGATTTTTAGGTTACCATCAAATTAGAATTGCCCCAGAGGATCGACACAAGACAACCTTTGCTACAGAAATGGGATCCTTTCAGTACACCGTGATGCCCTTTGGGTTGAAGAATGCCCCTGCTATGTTTTCAAGAGTAGTTATTTCTGAATTTGAGGAGTTTATACATAAATTCTTAGAAGTTTATTTTGATGACTGGACTATCTTTGGGCTGGTAAGAGACCATATAAATAGTCTAATATTGATGTTGGATAAGTGCAGACAGCGCCAGATTTCCTTGAATTTGAAAAAGTGCATATTTTGTGCACCGTTTGGAATTCTGCTCGGCCACATTGTATGTAAGCAAGGATTGATGATGGATCCTGCGAAGATCGCTATTATTGTGAACTTGCCACCTCCGAAGTCTATTAAACAGCTTCGCTCTACGCTTGGTCACACTGGATATTACAGGAAATTCATCAAAGGTTATGCCCAGATCACTGCTCCAATGGAAAAACAGTTGAAGAAAGATATTAAGTTCGAGTGGACCCCTGAGTGCCAAGTAAGCTTGGATATTTTGAAGGAAAAGATGGTCACTGCCCCTATCCTGGTATTCCCTGACTGGAATAAGGAGTTTCATGTACATGTCGATGAATCCTCCGTTGCTCTAGGTATTGTCCTGGCGCAGTCAGGTGCAGGTAATATCGATCACCCTATTTCTTTTGCAAGCAGAAAATTGTCCACCATAGAGAAAAATTATACTACGACAGAACGGGAAGGTCTCGCTATGGTGTATGCATTATAGAAGTTTCCACATTACCTGTTAGGATCTCATTTTAAGATGTTCACTGACCACTTTGCTTTGAATTATTTGGTTAACAAGCCTGTGTTAGGTGGACGGATATGCAGATGGTTGATTCTGTTTCAGGAATATGATTTTGAGATCATAGTTAAGCCTACAAGAATTAACCTAGGACCCGACCACTTGTCGAGGCTCGAGTCAGGCGAAGAACCTACCAGTTTGGACGAAGGTCTTCCTGATGCCCAGTTATTTGCTATTCAGATGGTCGACGAATATTTTCAGGACATTGTTCAGTACTTGTCTACAGGTTTCCCGCCCGCCGAGATGACCACACAGCAGAAGAAGCAGCTGGTGGTTCGCGCCGCTGATTTTACCCTAATCGCAGGCCAGTTGTATAAAATGGGCCTGGATGAAATCTTGCGTAGATGTGTTTTGGAGCACGAAAATCCACAAATTTTGGTTGAGGCGCACTCGAGCGCAGCAGGAGGTCACTATGCAGGAAAGGCTACGGCACAGAAGATCTTGACAACCGGCTTGTAGTGGCCCACAGTTCACAAGGATGCAAGGGAATATTGCCACAGCTGCGACATCTGTCAGAGGACAGGTAAACCATCCAGGAGGAATTAAATGCCTCTAGTCCCGCAGGTAACCTTACAAGCATTTGAAAAATGGGCTATTGATTTTGTTGGTCCTATCAACCCCCCTGCGAAAAATTCAGGAGCCAGATACATCATTACAGCGACTGATTACCTTACCCGATGGGCCGAAGCTCAACCAGTCAAGACCTGTAGCGCTGCCACAGCTGCGAAGTTCCTCTTCGACAACATCTTGTCCAGATTTGGGTGTCCTAGAGTTCTTATGAGTGATCAAGGATCACATTTTCTCAACAGGACTATTGAAGTATTGACTGAAGAATTTCAGGTTTATCATCAGAAGAGTACAACCTATCATTCACAAGCAAATGGGACTGTCGAAGCTTTTAACAAGATCCTTGAACATGCTTTGACGAAGGTTTGTAACGTTAACAGAAATGACTGGGATCTTAGAATTCCAGCAGTACTATGGGCTTATAGAACTACTTGCAAGAAGTTGACAGGCCATACACCTTTTAGGTTGGTCTATGGACAAGAAGCAGTTATGCCCATGGAGTACATTGTGCCTAGCCTCAGAATATCCGCTTTTACAGAGATGGATGACCCAGCTGTAATAACAGAGAGAATGACAAAGATACTAGAGCTTGAAGAAGATAGATTTATTGCAGGGTTCCAGCAGCAAGTGCAAAAAGCTCGAGAAAAAGCATGGCATGATAGGCACATCAAGAAGAAATAGTTCTAGCAGGGTGATCTCGTGCTCTTATATGACAGTAAATTCATGAAATTCCCAAGGAAGTTCAAGACACATTGGAAAGGACCGTACATAGTACAGAAAGTTACTGATGGAGGCGCAGTTCAGCTAGCTAAGTTAAATGGAGAAATTTTGCCTTCACTGGTAAATGACAGTCGTCTCAAGAAGTATAGGGACAGGCCGGGACCTCCTAATCAGAAGTAGCCCCAAGAAGGACAGTCTAACCCCTAAGAGCAGTTGAAATGTGGATACCGCATGGGGTAGGAAGGATCGAGGGTTAATAGTGTGTCGTAGTCGCGGGTAGTTGTTATGTCGAAGGTCCAAGAGGTGTCGCAGCCTAAAGTGTGATGGATGGGACAAAATGGATTTGGAGGCGTCGGCACGAGAACTGCTCTCCATACATGTAATAATGAGATTTTGGGGGAATCTGGCGCCGTTTGGACAAGATTTTCGGCATTCCATCAGATTTGGTGTCATTAATGCACCATGATGACAGATTATGTTACGGGATCCTATAAAAAAAAAACTACATCCTCCTGTGACCCCTGCATTACGCACTTCTTTGAGTTGTCTAGTTGGAACCATGTCAAACAATTGTGAAGTCTAGGAGTTAGTACGAGAGTTCAGAGAGAGAGGTCTGCAGAAACTTCTGAGTAATCCGCCAGTACAGTCATATTCGACTAAGGTACAAAGGAAGGCAAAAGTTTTCTCTAAATCGGATGAAGGCAGGAAAAAGTTCGCTCTAATGTGGAGCGACGAACAGCACAAGGCCTCACAAGAAAACTTTGGAGAAGTTCGCCATGTACCCTCCTGGTTTGGCAGAACCCAGGTGGATGTTTGTCTTATGCAGCTTGACACGCAATTCTAGAGACCCTGAATTGTGGATGGTCAAATGTTCAGCAAACAGATTGGAGGATGGGGTTGCAGATGGATCTAGAAGGCCTTGCTCACCATAAAGCGTACGAAGAAAAGAAGCAGGCAGCCGACAAACAGCAAGGAGGGCTCCAGCAAGCAGTGCACCATGTTTTCGCCAACAAATTTCGACCACCAGCCGAGTAGATGAGTGCCCTGGGACGGGACACTGGTGAGTCTTAGGGGCCTGTTGGGGCACGCACCCTAACGGTCCTTAAGATAGGTGACTCCGCAGGTTTTGACTCAAAATAGTCTTATGGGTGTCGGGGGTTGAGTCAAAGTCCTCTATTGTAATAAACCCATGGTTTAAGTCCAGGGTTTAGGGTTTGGGGCACCCATGGTTTAAGACCATGGTTTTGTAAAAGTGCGCTGTATAAATAAGCACGTGAGTAAAGAAGTAAGGTTAGGTTTTTGATGTAAGAAGAATCAAGGCAAAGCGAAGGCTATTTTGTAAGAAGAAGGTTAAGTCCCAGCTGTGTGCATGGACGATCTCTGTAGCTGTGTGCGCAGAGGGTTTTGTAAGTGATTGGAAGATCTGTAGCTATGTGCACAGAGGCCTGCTGCTGTGTGCGCGGCTTTTAAGGAATTGAAGGGATCTACAGCTGAGTGTGCAGATCAGAACTGTGATTTTTGTAGCAAGTTGAATAAAACACAGTTTTGTGGACGTAACCCCTACACTGGGGGTGAACCACGTTATATCTGGTGTTGTGGTTCTTTGTGTTGTTTTTAGTTCTGCTTGTCTTTTATGCATTAATAACCGTATATATATGATAAATGAGATCACTGCTAATAATTAGCTTCGCTGTGAATTCCCAGTAAAGGGTTAAGTAAGTCACTGTGTGTTTATCTATATGCGAATTTATATATATGAATGTCGAAGCTCTGTGTTAATTGGTTATAGATTATTAAAGACTAAAGGTACAGTAATATCCCTCTTCTGCTTGCATAAACCTGATTCTGCGGCACCCCATAGCTGTTTCAGGTGAGACTACAACCTGCGCTCAAGTTGTTGCCGAAAGGGCCAACACTGTGGGTCTTTTATTGGTGCAAAGTAAAAGGTATAAACTCGGGTCTGCCCTATTGCCCAACAAGGCAATCGATATTTTGGTCATAAAACTTGCATACGATATCAGAATGGAGTGATTCAAATTGTGTTGTAAACTAGATTCATAGGAAAATATACCAATGAAATATTTTTCAAGATATGTCCAATAAGATATCCAAAAATTGACTGTCCAAGCTCTGTTCCTAAGCTTCCTGCTTGACACCCCGTTAGTATTTTGGCCATAAGTTTTTCGTTTCACACCCAAGATTAAAAATTCGAATTGATTTGGAAACTAGATTCAAAGGTATGGTTGGTATGTAAATAGATTTTAAAAATAACTCCATTTGGTCTCCCAAAAATAGACTGTCCCAACTGTGTTTCAGTAAAATTTTCAAGCCAAAATGTCACCAAAAATTTAATAAATGAAATTTGACCCCAAAAAGTGACCGGAATAGGTGTGAATGTTTTTAATGATGTAAATTTAAATATAACACACACCCATACCAAAAATTTCAAGCATTGAGCACCTAGATTGACTTACACAGTCTGTTGCAGCCGCAGTTGTAACTCTTAAAAAATGACATAATGTTGAAATAAATCATGTGTATTTTTACGGACGCGTTATATATAAATGAAAACCAAATACCAGCCATGATGTGCAATACACGTGTCTCAAAGTTATAAATTCTCACCTGCAGTATAGTCACAACTGGGTGTTGTAGCTCACTATCACAGCTGGGTGTTGCATCTCACTGTCACAGTTGGGTGTTGTAGCACACTGTCATAGCTGACAATCACAACTGGGTGTTGCAGCTAACAAATTCATGCCAAAGTTTAAGCTTGAAGGGTTGCATAATCATTGGCTCATTTTCCTGTGGATCCTTCATTCACCTTCCTTAATTACTATAATTTTGTTTTCAGGAAAGTTTGTTTTTTTTGTAACAAATAGAGACAAATTAAGTTTTGAACATTGAAGAAAAAAATGATTTAATCATTGTGTTCAAATATTCAGCAATTCCAAAGCATTCCTGAAAACATCTCATACCCATTCCTTATCTTTCTACTTTCTGATCTTTCGGATCACAACAAGGCGCGGGAAGAGAGCATACTTATTTGAAAACTAAAAACTAAAAATAAAAGCATGTTTTTATTTTGTTTCTCTATCCTACCCTATTCTACTTAGAAATATAATAATTATTCAAGTGTATGCATATTTCTAATGGATCCACTTTCGAAGAAGTGACTCAAGTATGCTCATTCTCCCAACAGAAAAATATAACTTTATGAATGCTAGGATATGAGAGATCAATTTCCCTTGAAATGATGGTGCCAAGAATTGGTGAAGTATGGAATGATGTTGTAGACCAATGACAGATTGAAACCCAGCTTCAATATAGTCTTTGTTCCCTTGATTTCTCATGGATGTTACACTGTGAAGCTCCTTAGTAAACTGATCTTCCTCAATGGATAAGAGATTCAGATCTAATGATGTAAAGAATGCTTCAATTTTTGGTTCCAATGTCCGTTCTTCATCAAATCTTACATGTGTCTTGTTGATCTTGTTTGCTTGCTTATAAGGACTAGAAGAAAATCCATCTGCAAATCTTGGATTTAAAACATGTTCAGGCTTCATATGCATTTGCTGCAATAACGCATAGTCATTTTGCAGTGGTGTAGGTGAGGTAAAACAAGAGGGAAATGTAGGAACATTTTGCAGTTCAGCACTGTAAGCATACTGTATTGCTTTATTATGGTTAGGGTGGGGGTGGATTGGACAGGAAATTGTGTTGGATACCAAGGAGTTTGATGAGAGAATAGATGTGGATGATGTAGAGGATCTATTTGTGATGTTGATATTGAAGGACCAATTTGTGTTACAGCATGAGAGAGAGTGGCCATGTGATCATAATATAGGCCATTCCAACCTTGTGGATAAGGTAGGTAAGATTTAAATTGAGGCTGCAATAGATGCCATGGTGGAAGAGTATTCAATGATTGAGTATGAGAGTAAGGAAATGGAGGGATAGAATTTTGAACCATACATGTAGGCCATGGTTTCCATGACTGTTGCAATGAGTTGGATGCAACTCCCAGATCTCTTGATATGTTTCTTTCATCCTTGATATGGAGGGACAATGATCTATGGAATGATTCAAGTCACATATGCCAAAAATTGTGGGACTATCCAAAGGACAATCCATTGCAAGATGTTTCTTCTGACACCGTTGGAAAACTATTTTTTGAAATTCCTCATTCCTTTCCTTAACCTACAAAACAACCAATTCTGAATTTAGTGAATCGTTGATATCAGCATTAGAATTTTTAAATACATTACTGATTTCAGCTCTTAAATATCTTGTTTTTGCGGCAAATTTCAAAAATAAAGATAAAAGTTCCTTAGAATTCTTACCAGTCTTGAAGTTTCCTTTTGAATACCTTCTACATAACTCACAAATATCATCATATGCTAACTGAAATACATTACCTGTTCCCATCACATTTAATATTTCTAAATATTTAGCTTCGATTCCCTTGAGTATAAGTGTTTTTAAGGTCTCCTTCTCCAGTTTCCTTTGTTGGATCTTTGGAGGTTATATTGAAAGCGTTCTATGTATTCATCCAGAATCTCTTTTTCTCCTTGTGTCATTTCGAAGATGACTTCATTGACTCTACAATAATCTTGGCACCTTTTCAAGAATACATGTTTCATGTCTTCCCAGGTTTGTATACAATTCCCACCGAAGATCATGAACCATCGGAGGGTAATTCCTTTTAGAGTAAAAGGGGAAACACATTCAACTTTTGATCATTAGCACAATAACCATATCTTCTACAAAGTACTTCGAATTGAAATAAAAATACATCAAGGTCTTCATTTTCCAAACCGTGGAAATTTGGTAGAACATGTGGGGGGATGCTTTTAGTTGGCGCCACTCTTCCTAAATCTCTGATGGTAAATTTGAAGGTAACAACTTCTCCATCTTTCTCATCTACCATCTCTTCATTAGATTCTTTGTGTGCTATCTTGAGGCTCCTCCTTCGAGTGTTCCTGTCAACTTGTTAGTAGAATGGGTGTTGCTTGCAACACCACTAAAGGGAATGATAAGACTTATGCTTCAAATATTGAAAATGAATGTAAAGACAAAAAATTCACACTCAAAATAAATTCAATAAACTGAAATGTAATCATGCAACCTACATGCCCTACTTTAACAATGCATCTACAAAACAATGTCAAATGTACTTTTGCACCATTGATAACTTCCTCGGCAACGATGCCAAAATGTTGGGCCCACTATATGTCAGTTAATTAAAACTTAACATGCAGAGTGCTAAACTTAAATTATTAACATGAGGCAGTATTTTATTTCAAAGCTATCGTGCAAGATCTATACAAGCACAATTTCTACTTGACATTGTTATCCATTGGTATGAAATCAAAACTGTTTGTAAACTAGGTCACAACTTCTTGAAAATAAATTAAACCTAAAACCTATTCATAAATACAAACTGTAAATCTAATCACACTTCAACAAAATCAATTCTTATGAAAGAAGATCTAATTGCATACATCTAAAATAAGTGCTATGTTGGCCAACAATCTATCAAATGAATTAACAACACAATGACTATGACAACTCTAATGAATGAAATCATACAACTATGATAAATTGAATGAATGAAAGTATGAATGAAATAATAAGCAAATATAAACAATAACACACCTACAATCAACACTACCAGCATCTGCTCAGGGAAGAGGGCCCTTCCTCCACTAAGCAGAGTTGGATCTCCACAATGAAAGTCTACAACTCCAGAATTAAGAAATGGTCAGCATATATTATCATAATGGAATGATTACAATAGATCTGGATCAAATCCTACATCATAACATTGATTTCTCTTCTCCCCTCTCAATTATATTGATTACATATTTATACATAAAATGATTCCATGGAAATGAGGAAATGAACCCCCAACTTGTAATCTGTAACAGCTGAAACACGGTCGTAACTGCTAACAACTTTGGAACTGACCGCAACAGTCAATCTGGAAAATACCCTCTCTAAGAACTACCTGTATATCACAAACCCTTTTTTTTTTTGGAAATTTCCTCATGAGTCAAGTAAATTAGGATGTTACGCAAAAAACCCATGTCTTGGATTTTCGATATCCATTTCCATCTGCCCGCAAATTGAGACGTGAATCAAGGGTTTCTTATCTGGCATGCATTTTTGGTTAAGGCCGTAACAACTAGCTATGAGCATCCTGTACGTGACAAATCATTCCACAACCCATCATTAGTAAAATTATGCATAATAGTCTTCAATTCATCAAAGATAAATGAAACTAATCATTATTAACCACTTAAAACATCAATGAAAGTAATATGTTGTTTTACGCACAGTTACAACAAATGGATGGAAAATGGAATGATAAATAGGCGATAATGGGAAGAAAATGGATGAAATATATGTCAATAAGTGATGGAAAAATGGACAATTCCAGGGCCCAACAATGCTCATATAAGAGGGGGAGGGATAAATCTAAACATATTTTCTTCAGGGTTGACTTTGAAAAAAAACAATCCATTTGGATACTTATCAACAAAAAAAGTTAAGGTTTTCTATTTCAATACTTAACTAAAAAAACTTAGGATTTTGTATTTCACAATGTTAATAACTATGGAAAGGGTAAAGTATAAGATAAAATTAAATGGAACTAAACCAATTGCAGTTACTAATTGTTAAATGTTTGCATCCTTTGTTTGATTGAAGTCAAGTATTAGTAAGGATGACATGGAAAATATAGTGAGGGACTCAACATGGGGACCTATGATCTTTATGTAGAGGTTATTATCTAATTACTTCCACCCATAACATTGCATATTTTTTTAGTGGTCAAATAAATAATTGTGACCTCAAAAATAAATTTAATTGTTTAACACGATGGTTTGAAGATAATTTCTTACTTTTTCTTGTCAATATATGGAATGCCACTTTTCTCTAGATTCTCAACAAAAATCTACAAAATTTCAATGGAATATCAATAAGAAAACTCATTCTATAAAAGGAAATCTAGAAAAATAGTAAACTCATTTTTATGTTATTTTTTTCAATGAGAAGTTATAACAATCAAAATGAATTATTATTTGTATCTTCTATTTGATGAAAATTTATTTTGAAAATCAAATTATATAATAAGAGTCAAATATTTAAAAATTAAAGATATAAAAAAGTAACTTATTTACATAACAAGACTTGGATCTTACAGGTATGCGATTTGGATACTTGTCACAGAGTATTTTAGACTCGTCTTTTCTCCTCTTTGTAAATGATATCATTAATGTTAATTAGTCTTTGTAAAAAAAATAAGAGAAAATAATATTTCTAAAATTATTAAATTTTGGCTACCAATAAAATTCAATATTTTTATCGCAAGATTCAATCAAAATATAAAGAGTAGATATATTACTGCATAGCTCGCACACTTCAATATACTTCATCATATTCTTCGTCCGAGTCATCATCTGTATCATCAGAACTAGATTCAATGTAACGTCCCCGACCCTCCGACCGACGAAGAGGACGCTACTAAACACCAGATCATCCGGGAAACTAGCCCCATGAACATGAACATACATACAGATAATGTTGAATCAAGATACTTTAAAACATAAAACAAACTATGATGCATTGATCATTCATATACATAGCGGAAGCAAAACAACATGCATTCATATACAATTCATCATTCAACATGTACATAATCATTCATCAATGGTAAATATGATTGCAGACACAAGTTAGGTAAGAATACTTATATTATAAAGAACTTGTCCCACAACTAGCTACGTCACTACAACGTTCCATCAAACCATAGGCCCACATGCTCCTTAATCTCTCAGCAATGCTGCCACCCCCAAGCCAGGCATGATTCCCTAAGGAATAAGGAATTAGTAGGCTTACACATAGCCAGGCATGATTCCTGAATCTAGAAGGTTTGAAACCTTTCCTTCTTTTGTCAAAATTCTCATTCTTCTTGTCCTTCCATGCCTTATGGTAATCAGGTTTACCTTTGTTTTGCTCATAGCAATACTTAGCCTTCCTTATGGCTTCTTCAAGAGTTTTCGGTTCATAGAACTCAATTCTATCTTTGTAAGCTTGAGGCAATCCACTCAGAAAATGTTGGACCTTTACTTTTTCATCTCTGATGTACCGAACATACCTCAACAATTCCAAGAATTTTTTTGCATATTCATCCATGGTCTGCTGTCCCAATCTCAGCTCATGGAATTCCTTGATCTTGTCATCATAATACCTATCAGAGAGGTATTTATGCTTGAAATACTTCTTGAACTATTTCCACTTCAATCTCCTTTCACTAATCCTCTTTACTTTCTTGAAGTGTTCCCACCAAATGGATGCTCTTTCATTCAGATTGAATATGGAAACTCTTGCCTTCATGTTTCCTGAATAATCTTGCACTTGGAAGTACTTCTTTATCCCAATAAGCCAAGCTTCAACTTCTTTTCAGTCTTTACCTCACCATCAAATGTAGGAGGTTTAGCCTTCTTAAATTCACCCCGAGAGAGATCCATATGGTGTCTCTTTCTCTTTATTTTACGAGAATAAGAGCTTGAATCCCCGCTCGATTCTTCAGAGTTAGATGATCTACTAGAAGTCCTTCTCCTTCTCCTTCTCCTAGTACTGCTCTTACTTCCTTTTGGTTTTGCTGTACCCCATCCAGAGTCTATCTTTCTTTGCAAGTCTGTCAAACTCTACAACATGGCAGCATTCAACCGATGTTGTTCTTCCTAGGCTTTAATCAAGCTTCTCATGGTGGCTGCAACATCTGATGGTGTCTCTTGCAATATCCTTCCATTAGACTCTATGTCATCATTTCCATTACGGGAATTTTCTCCCATGGCATCTCCTGCACGCTCGTAAGAATCCTGAGCATCATATCCATCTTGGGTTCTCATGACTGAACCACCTCTTGCTTTACCACACTGTTCTTCCTAGAATACTGCTCTTGGAGGTGTCTATAATTCTGCAAACGTGTTAGTCGCAAACTGTTAGATGCATATCATTAATTTAAATCAAAACTAATTACCTTCCTCTTCTAGAAATTCATAAAACAACAATTTTGCTAAAACACAAAATTTTCTCTCTCTTGTTCAACCCTGTAATCCACTGACAGTCTGCTGAAATCTACTAAAACAATTGGAATTTGCTGAGAAAAATTCCACTTTGAAAAACCCAAGATTTCCTTCTCCTCATCAGGTCTCTTCCCTACAAAGTTTTCAGCGTTTCAACAAGCAAATCATCTAAACTTTCGATCTGCATCGGCGATGCCAAGGATTTTTCATCGGGTCCTTTTCTCACTAACCTTTCGGTGTTTCGGCGGCGAGAACGTCTAATTTTCACCACTGTATCGGTGGGTTGTTTGTCTATTTCCTTTCGTTGTATCGGTCCTGTAGTGGTCTACTATTTCAATTTTTATCGACGATCAGCTTGACTAATTTCCTCCACCGTATCAGGTCCGTAGTGATCTATCACTCCGAGCTTCATCGGCGATTGGGACCATTAAGTCTTATTGCATCGGTGAGAAAATCAACTAACTACTGCATCGACAGTCGAATACTCTATGCATTAGATGGCTAGTTGTCAAGGCTTCCGCAACGGTGGCCAACGATCCTTCTGTGTCTTCCGCAGCCACAAGCCTATCAGCGGTCAAAAGCACTAACTGCTATGGTGTCGTTGCTTGGATGCACTCCTCGTTGGGTGAACAGTTAACTAGTTAGCCGTAACTGCAGGTGGAACTCCCACTGCGGTCTCTGCAGACCTTATACCCCATCGACAGCCACATCTTCTATCCATCGGTGAGTGGATTCGTTATTTCATCAGATAGGTAGTCTCTTAGGCATTCGAAACGGAGGTTCATCATCATTCAACCCTTTCTGATCGGCGGTCTAATCTACTAATAACTTTCGATCGATGATCTGAAGCACAACTATTATGGCATCGACAGTCGGAACCTTTATCCGTTGGAAGATTAGTTATCTAGACTTCTGCAACAACGAGGGCGCGAACCACTAATTCCTTCCGATGCTCATTGGCGACCAATACCACTAACATTTTCTAATGGCCAACGAACACTTTGAAAATTTTTGAATTTTCTTCTTGCATCGGCTCTTCCTTCAACTATTCATCGGCAATCTCAACCACTATTCTTTTTCGATCATTGATGATCTCATTCCTTAGAAAATTTTCAGAAATTTTCCGCTGCGTCGACTGTCGGAACGACCTTCCTATGCGGCATCGACGGTCAGGGACTCTATCTGTCGAAAGGATAGTCCACTAGCCAGTAGCAATGGTGGACACCAAATCAACTAATTTTATCTGACAATACAGTTCATCGGCAACTGAATCATCTAAGAATCGGCGATGTGATCCACTCATCCTCGCTGATGATTTTATGACTTAGAAAAATTTCCAACAATTTTTCTTTAACCTTCTTTTCCGTCGCTTCATTGGCTCGATCGTCTCCTATTCTTCTGGGTAGTAGGAAAACTGCCTCTGTTAAATGTTTCTCATGGCCCTTCTAAGACCCAAATGCTGCAACACTTCATCTTCACAACCCATTCAGGACCATGCTGCAACTTTTGCTCTGATATGACACTGTAACGTCCCCGACTCTTCGACCGATGAAGAGGACGCTACTAAACACCAGATCATCCGGGAAAATATCCCCATGAACATGAACATACATACAGATAATGCTGAAGCAAGATACTTTAAAACATAAAACATACTACGATGCATTAATCATTCATATACATAGTGGAAGCAAAACAACATGGATTCATATACAATTCAGCATTCAACATGTACATCAGGCCCACCCACACACACCCACACACACCCAACACAAGGAAATCAATCCTTTCTCTGGTACGCAGTCCCTTAGGCTCTGACCTCCCTTCCAATGCTATTCAGGGGTTGTGGAGAAGAAATCCAGCCCACTAGCTCTGTCTGTGTGGTTCCCAAACCACCAAGTTTATCAAGCACATCAGGCCCTCATTCACCACTCCAATGCAGTCCGAAGACAAAACCACTACATGCATGCAGCAAACCAGCTATTAAAGCTTTAACAGGGGAAAAACAACTCCCTAAATCATTCTTGGCCCTATCGTGGCCAAAAAGATTTCATAGCAACCTACAACAACCCAAATCATAAGGGAAAAACACAGCCAACAAATGTGGGAATCAATAGCCAACGAAATATAGGGGAAAACCACTGTAATCTACAACAGATACCATGTTGTAAAGGGAAAACACAGTCAATCCAGACGTGTAGGAGACTACAGCCAGGGATCAATGAGGAAAAAACAGTCATGATATCCAAAATAAGGATGGAATAATGCACAGTCCAATCATGCCCAGGGAAAATTAATTCTCTACGTGAATGGAAGGAAGAACATCTCACAGACCAACAATCCCCGAGAAAAGGGATGCCGAACCCCCAAACAAGAAAATTGCACTCCTTCTTAACTCAGCTCTACATGAGGAAAACCAACCGAACCCCCTTGCGCATGAGAAGGTGAACAGAACAAAACGTCCCTGCATGAGAGTGAACCCCAATGGACGAGAGAGTGGCGTAGTGTTGGTTCTCTTACCCACGTGAAGGTGGAGAAACGGTTGGTGGAGTGAGCGTGTGGAAAAGACTGACAGTCCCACCACCCACCACTTCCCAGCAATAACTGCCCCAGCTAATCAGCAAAACATAAAAGTGGGGGTTGGATGAGACAAGGGAAGGTGAGCAAAACAAACAGGGTGGTGACACATGGCTTTTTTCCCATGGTTCAAGGTTTAACATTCCCCCTCCTTATCCTTAGGAATCATGCCCTTTTCAATATGGTTGCAATGAACATAGCTGGTTGGGTTCATTTAATTAAAATGCACATTTACATGATGTCACAATTTAATACGTGTCGTATGTACTGATATACCATCGATGGCAATTCCAATCCGAAACATAACATAGCAAAATATGTGGTTGGGCCTTTGCCTTTAGCCCCGCACCATGATTATTTACAATATATGTATCATGTATATTTAATGCATCAGGGTGTTACATTCCCCTCCCCTTTCAATAGCACTGTTCTCAGTGATTTACAAAATTTGAACAAAATGCTATACTGGTACCGCCTCAGTGTTCCGCAGAATTGACCAAAAATGGGTGTGCCAATCGCATGGAATCCTCCAGCTCCCACGTAGCCTCTTCAGGTCCGTAGTGCTCCCATTGCACCTTTACCTACCCTATGGCCCGGTTCCGGAGCATTGTGACCTTCCTGTCGATGATGCGCATTGGCTCGATTTGGAACTCTCCTTTGGGTTCCACTTGAATGACATCCCAATTTATCACATGGTTAGGATCATGTACATATTTCTTAAGCAAAGAAACATGAAAAAGATTATGAGCTCTAGTACTAGCAGGCAATGCAAGTCTATATGCAACTGGCCCTATTCTTTCAAGCACTTCAAATGGTCCACAATATCTAGGTGACAGCTTGGCACAACTTCCAAGCTTCAAGGAACTTTTCTTGGCCCTCACTCTGAGGTAAACATGATCCCCAACACTGAACTCTCTGTTCATCCTATGCTTATCTGCATAGATTTTCTGTCTGTCCTATGCTACTTTCAGATTCTGCCTGAACTTTACAACCTCTTGCTCCATTTCCTTTAGCAATTCTGGTTCAAGCACAACCCTGTTGACTGGGTTATCCCAAGTCACTGGTGTCCTACAATGGACTCATCTCCAAGGATGCCTGCTATCCATTGTTATAAGCAAACTCTACCAAGTGCAAGTAATCTTCCCACTTGGTTGGTTTGTCCATCACATACATGTGAAGCATATCTTCAAGCACCTGATTAACTCTTTCTTTATGCCCATCTATTTGAGGATGGTAAGCAGTGATTAAGTTTAGTTTTGTACCCAAATCTGCAAACAACCCCTTCCAAAAATTGGAAGTGAACTTGACGTCTCGGTCAGAAACTATTTCCTTCGGCAATCCATGCAATTTGAAAATCTCCTTCATGAATATCTTTGCAATGTCATCAGTCTTATGCGTTGACTTCACCGGTATAAAATGTGCTGCCTTTGTCAACTTGTCTACCACAACCATGATGGAATCATGTTGTCTCCAAGTCATCAGTAATCCTGTAATAAAATCCATGGAAATAACTTCCCATTTTCGTTCTGGAACTGGCAAAGGCTGCAACAAACCCGCTGGATGTTGATGTTCAACCTTTACCTGTTGACATTTCATGCACCTTGAAATGTACTCAGCCATGTCCTTTTTCATTCGTAGCCAAAAGTATGGAGCTTGATGGATTTCATCCATAACAACTCTCCTCAAATCTGCTACACTCGGAATATAAATTATACCTTTATAAGTGAGAAGTCCATCTTCTTCCAATTTATATCCCTCATACCTCTTCTCAAGATTTTGTTGTTGCAATTTTTCTTTTACTTGCTCATACAATTCATCTCCAGCAACATGATTAACAATCTGTTGCCTCAAATCTGATTGGCAAATACTAAGAGATGCCACATGCATTTCCTGTACCTTCCTGCTAAGTGCATCAGTTACCTTATTCTCTTTTCCTTTTATGTGCTTGATTTCAAAATCAAACTCACATAAAAATTCCAGCCATCTCGCTTGCCTAGCATTTAGAGTAGGCTGATCAAACAAATACTTCAGACCATAATAGTCTGTTCTGAGCTCAAATCTTCTACCCATCAAGTAATGCCTCCACATCTTGAGAGCATGTACCATGGCTGCAAGCTCTAGATCATGAGTGGCATAGTTCTTCTCATGCTCCTTCAGCTTTCTTGACTCATAACATATCACGTGGTTGTCCTACATAAGGACTCCTCCAAGCCCTTGTTTGCATGCATCGGTACATACCACAAAATCTTTCTCTGGATCTGCAACTTTCAATACTAGTGCACTGGTGAGAAGATTCTTCAACTGTTGGAAGCTTTCTTCACACTTTGAAGTCCATTCGAACTTTATCCCCTTTTTTTGCAAAGAAGTGATGGCATGTGCAACTTTGGAAAATCCTTCAATGAATCTCCTGTAGTATCCTGCAAGTCCCATAAAAGATATTACATCTGTCACATTTCTTGGAGTAGGCCAATTCATAATGGCTTCAATCCTCTCAGGGTCTACTAATATACCCTCTTCTGAGATAATGTGACTCAAATACTGAATTCTATCTCTGTAGAAGTCACACTTGCTCAGTTTTGCATACAATTGATGTTCCTTGAGCAATTGCATTGTCAATATCAGATGCTCTTCGTGCTCTTTCTCATTCTTAGAATACACAAGAATGTCATCAAGGAAAACAAGAACAAACTTGTCCAAATACTTGTTGAAGACACTGTTCATAAGGCACATAAATGTAGCTGGTGCATTTGTGAGACCAAATGGTACCACTACAAACTCATAATGCCCATACCGTGTCCTAAAGGTTGTCTTATGAATGTCTTCATCCTTGATTCTACCTGACGGTAACCAGACCTCAAGTCAATCTTGGAAAATACCTTTGCTCCTGTCATTTGATCAAAGAGGTCATCAATCCTAGGCAAAGGATATTTATTCTTCATAGTAACCTTGTTCAACTGCCTATAATCAATACATAACCTGAGTGTATCATCTTTCTTCTTCACAAACAGAACTGATGCTCCCCAATGTGACACACTCAGTCGGATATACTTCCTTTCCAACAAATCTTGCAGTTACATCTTCAACTCTAGCATCTCCTATGTACTCATCCTGTAGGGTGTCTTGGACACTGGTGCTCCTCCTGGCACAAGTTCAATTGTGAAGTCAATATCCCTCTTGGGAGGAAGCCCTGGAATCTCATCAGGAAACACATCCTGAAATTCCTGTAACACCTGATAGTCTTCCAACCTAGGATTTTCATCTCCTGTTGGCTCTAAAATGTGAGCTGCATATAGCTGGAAACCCTTCCTACAGAACTTCTTCAGCTGCATTTTTGAAACCTTCCTTACTGAAATTACGTTTTCAATACCCTTCACAACTACTAGGTTTCCTTCTTCATCTGTGCATTCAAAAGTCTTGTTATAACAGTCAAGCTTCACTCTGTGAGCCTCTAACCAATCCATTCTGATGAGAGCATCATAGGAGCCAAGTGGTAGAACATTGAGATCTACACAAGTGATCAATCCATTCATGACCAATGGACATTTCTATACCACTTCACTGACCTTTCTCTTAGTCCCAGTGGCTAGTTGAACTAACCAAGATTTTCTATGCTTTACCTTCTTAAAAGCACAAATCTCCACTACTCTAGGAGTAATGTAACTGTGAGTAGAACCAGGGTCAGTCAAAATAGAAACAGATTGTTCAACAATCTTACCTGCAACTTCAACCACAGTTTATTGGTGATCTGCTTGGCGGTCCTCCTGTGCTACATAAATTCTAGGGACTGCCCTTACTAATTGACCCACTGTTTCTGCTTTCTGAATGCTATAAGCTAGCCTTGCACTTTCATTCTCAAGTGGACAATATTTGCGCAAGTGAGGCCCTTCACATTTCCAACATTTGAGTGGACCTTTATTTTGTTGTGGCTATTTAGGCTTTCCACTCGTCACTCCAAAAACACTAAGCACATACAAAAAATCGCTAGTTACCTCATGTATTCCCCAAGATTATATATAATTTGTTTGACATTGTTGTCAACGTTGTCCTGGAGAGAGAGAGGTAGAAAATACTGTAACAACATACAAACCACATCATTTTTTAAACAAAGATTAGAAAAAAAAATAACAACAATATGCACTAGATTTAAAAAAACAATAATACCATACTAATTACCTTCATGAAGACATGCCAATCATATGTTTTCAACCCTGAAAATTCACCTTTCTTTGTTATGATATTCTTCATGTTCGCATAAAATCTAGTGGGAAATTTAATTTTCCACATGACTTCTTTTACAACATTACTTTGCTGCCCCATTAATATCCATGGAAGTGAGTTTATATTAATTTGGTCTCCGTTACTATGAAATTGAATGACGTCTTTCATTGCATGGTTTCCTTCTTCAATGTATTTGCAAAATTTGACAATTTTTTCTCTGTCGCTCCTTATATCCAATATTCACCATAATGTTTGAGTCACATTCTTCCCGATATGCATTGTATCAAACATATGAGCAATTTGTAGGCACTCATAGTAGGGCAATATGATGAATTGTTTAGGATAAATTTTTCTTCCTCGTGGAAGCCCATTAATTCCTTCATGATCATGACGGGCAACATGAATCATAGTTTATAAATAAATTAAAGAAATCAATGGCCACTATAGTAAACAACACACAATAAAAAAAATACATAACAATTCATATACGATGATCCATACATACCAGCTTGATGATTTCTATTATATTGCAACTTCCATAGGTGAGGTGTCATTCTCTGTGGTTTTATTGCAGTCTCTTACTTCCCATTGAATAGATTTTTTTCGGTTGTTCGATACCTGGGATTCTTAGAGAGGAAGTTCCTATACTCATTAAACACCTATTTTCTTAATCTTTTTGAGTGACACGATTTGATCTTAGGACCACAAACTAGACATGCAAATTTTTCCTTTCTCTGAAGACCTACATAAAGATATGGAATATCTATGTCAATTATAATTATATATAAAATGAATGGAATATTTACAAAAATGTGCATGCATAGTACTATATTAACCAGTTCATAAAATTAAATGCAATTAAAGTGGAACTTAAAAATACAAACCACAAAAATGGGTTAACCTTGGGGAATCATGTATTTCCCATACAAGCGTTGCATGGAATTGAAATTTACTTTGTCGTATTGGTCTAGATACGTTGTACATACTGATGCCATTCCATAACTTTAGTAGCTTGTCTATAATAGGTTTGACATATACATTCATATCTTTAACTTGGTACTTACCTGACTGATTTGAACATATAAAATATATAATTATGAGTACCATTTATATATATAAGCCATGCACAAGAGAAAAATAAAAAATATTTATATGACATTAGGAAACAAAATATGACAAATGAGATGCAACAACTACATTAAAAATAAAACAGTTGTAGACACAATATACTTGGAATAATCATCGACAGCATTATGTGGTCCCTATTTATTGACAACCATGGATGAATGTTATTGTTGATAATAATAAAAAGGCCACAATGCGTAAACAGATCTCATCTCTACAAATGCATTGACACCATCTGCTGCCAAAGAAATCCTAAGATTACGGGGTTCTTCTTTAAAGTGAGGCCACTTTTCCTCCATATCTCTAAATGCAGAACCATCCACAGGCATTCAAATAATGTAAACTTGACATCTTTTCCTTGCATGGTGATCCATAAATTGCGCTATGTATTTGCACCTGAACAGTCATTGCAAACGTGGAATCATGGGAATATAATGAATAACCTTGCAAGGTACCTTTTTTGCTACTTGATCTGTTCAATATCTACTTATATGACATTCCAAACATTCTGTTGTAAATTCATGTTGATTATAATATATAACACGGTCATCGGGGCATGCATGAATTGCTTAATAATCCATTCCAATTTCTTTCATGATGGCAGATAAATCTCGATATGTGCAAGGTGACATATTTGATGGTGGTAACAAAAATTCAGATAAAAATTCAGAATTAAAGTAAAAATCGAGTTCAATATAATATATAAATAATATTAATGAAACACATTTCATCTGTATTAATTTGAATTATGAATTAACAATACAATTATTAGAGGAACACAAATAACCTTTATCATGATCATATATATGTGATGGATTATTTTACACACCTTAACATCCGTGTGATTGATATGTTTGAAAGACCATTCATAACCTTCATGTTCATTATCAACAATATATTAGAGAGAATATTTTGTGTTTGATCCTTCATAAAGGGGTTCGTATGCCTTCTCAAGAAGAGGCATATCGTGAACATCATCAAATCCATCATGAATAATGAAAATAACCTTTATCATGATCATGAATAATACAATACAATGATCATGCTGGAAGCATGAATGCCAAAGCAATTTGAATTCCCAAGGAGGTCATACGAATTGAATGAGTGAGTCTAGCTTAACTGAATGTAAGCCACAGTCAACACTCAAGTTAACTACTGATCAAAACCCTAATTCACTCAACTGAGCCCTAACTAAAGTCAGAGTGCAATAAATGACTGAGTCTAACTGAAAGTAGCTCATACACATGTCACTGCAAGCCAACCAACAAGTGGTAGCGCATAAATGACTCCAATGAACCCCGATGAGGTTAACTGAAGTGTAACTGACCATCAGAAGTGGTTGGAGGCGCCCCTGTTGACTCCAGTTCATTAAATAATCATTAAAT
>LPNX010012547.1:518489-592482 GCA_001517045.1 Pseudotsuga menziesii
ATCTGTGGATATATTAATATCAATTTGATTGTCACAAAATATGACAGTGGACAAAGTACTACCAAGATCAAACTTTGAAAGAATGCATTGCAACCAAACAACTTGGATGCAAGCATTCATCGCTCCTCGATACTTGGCCTCTGCTGAAGACAATCCTATGATGGCCTAATTTTTACTAGACCAGAAAATGGGGCCACCACCAAACATGAAGACATATTCAAAAGTAGACTTCCAATCAATAGAATCACCCACCCAATCAGAATCTGTGTATCCAACCAGCTCTAGCTCGGAGTCTACAGCATGGTGAATGCCTTGGGTCCTGGTTCCCTGAATGTATTGGAGGATCATTTTGGATGCCTTCCAATGAATATCATGGGGCTGCTGCATTTATCTTGATACATCATTCACGGCATAACATATATCAGGGCGAGAATATGTCACGTACAACAAGCTACCAATCAGCTGTCGATAAATAGTGTAGTCCATGGGAGGTGTGCTTTTTCCTTCTTCAAGGTTGATCTCTGAAAGGAAAGGGAATGGTGCAGACCTAAATTCAGCCATGTTAAACTTGACTAATAGTTATGATATGTATTTGGACTAAGTGACCATTATCCCATCAAAATTTTTCTCAATTTCGAGTCCCAAAAATTGTTTTAAGAGCCCCAAATCGCTCATTTCAAATGCATTGTGGAGAGCAGTTTTGATGACTGAAATAGAAGCAATTGTGCTACCTGTGATCAGTGAGTCATCAAAATATAAAAAAATAATAATCAAATTACCATTATAATTCTATATATACACATTTATATCTAATCTACACCTTTGAAAGTTTTGCGAGAGAAGGAAGGCATCCATCTTAGAATACCACTCTCTTGGAGCCTGTTTTAACCCGTATAGTGACTTCTTTAGCTTGCAAACCAAAGATGGATCAGAGATGTAGAACTCAGGCTATTTCATGTATATCTCCTCATGAATATATCCATGTAGAAAGGCTAACTTAACATCCATATTATTCACTTCCCAGTGCTTAGATGCTGAAATTGCCAAAACTAGGCGGATGGAGTCCATTTTTGCAACCGATGCAAAAGTCTCATGGTAGTCCACACCTTGGACCTGGGAGAAACCTTTTGCCACCAGAATTGCCTTATATTTTCATTTGTTTCCATCTTTAGCAACCTTAGTTTAAAACACCCACTTGCATTGAACCAATTTCCTTCCCAAAGGAAGAGAAACTAGCTCCCATGTAGTGTTTTTTTGAAGAGAATTCATCTCTTCATCCATGGCAACTTGCCATCTCAGATCCTTCTGAGCATGGCAGTATTAATTTGGGTCTGAACTTATCATCAAATAACAATACTCGAACAACAAATAATCAGGACAAGAGAGCGCAATACCTGCTCTTTGGAAATCAGACCAGATTCTCCTTGGATCATCCAAATTTTCAATGTTATCCCCTACAGAGGAGAGTGTCTGTCGGGCCCATGTTGGGAGATGATTTTGTATTTCAGGTTCTAATTCAGAATCTAATGTTTTCTTTACACTGATATCATAAACTAGAGGATCCAAATCAGGGTCATCACCCCCAATTTCATCATCCAAATATTCAGTAGAATAGGAAGGAAATTCAGTAGTTTTCTCCTTCACTAGTTCTACCTCCTGAAGAAGCTCATCGAACTTGACACTCCTTTCAATGATTATCTATTTTGTTTTGATATCCAGTAGCTTGAAACCTTTTGATTCATTAATATACCGAATAAACAGACATTCTACGGTTGCAGAGCCCTCCTTTTATCGAGTGGAATTCGGGCCCATGCAGTGGACCCAAACATCCGCAGGTTCGACACATCTGGCTTGTGTCCGAAGTATGCTTCGAAAGGGGTCTTCCCTTTCACGAATGAGTGTGAAAATTTGTTCTGAATGTATTCTACAGCATGCATGGATTCAGCCCACAAATTTGCAACCAACTTCTTTGATTCCAACATACAGGCGGTCATCTCCTTGAGAGACCAATTCTTCCTTTCTGCTACACTGTTCTGTTAAGGAGTGTAGGGAATTGAATGCTGGAACTGAATACCACTTTGGGAGCATATATGCAGCAAAACATTGCTGACATACTCTCCACCATTATCAAATCTCAATATCTTGATCTTTTGGCCATATGCATTCTCGATCAAGGCCTTAAGTTCAGTGATTTTTTCATAGACTTCAGACTTCTTTTTGAGAAAGAAGACCCATGTGTACCTGGAAAAATCATCAATAAAAGTCAGAATATACCTTGATCCATTCATGGATGTGATAGGCATGGGACTGATGATATTATAATGTATCAATCCCAATATGCATGTAGCTCGACTTGCCTTCCCCCGATCGAACTTGTGCTCAAGGTGCTTTCCAACAACATAGCCCTTGCAAATTCCAATGGTTGCCTTGATGACCAGGAGGCCTTCAACCATGGATTTTTTCTGTAATTGCTGCAAGTATTTGAAGTCTAGATAGCCAAACCTCTCATGCCACAGTTTACTAACTTCATTTCCATGATTCAGCAGTGCGGTGGGCTTTGCATCCTCCACAAAGTGGGAAAACTCATAGGCTTTTGCATGATGGTTTGCAAGGCCTTTTGCAACAAGTTTCCCGGATGCAAGTTCCGTGATCTCTACATAATTTGGGCTGAAGGATACTCTCTTAGGAACTCCCATATGTGTCATTTGATAGACACTCAGAATATTTAATGCCAGAGATGGTACATACAAAACACTTGAAAAATATCTATTCTCAAGATCAATCGTACCTTGTCCTTCTGAAATGACGGTGGAGTCATCTCCCATGTGGATGGGGATGGATTTTCCAGTCTCCAAAGATGAAAAGGAGTATCTTTTAGCCATCATGTGGTTTGAAGCTCCATAATCTATCAAGAGTGCTTTGGACTTCGAAGTGCTTGCCATGAGGGCATGACCTCTTTCATGCTGTGGTTCCCGATCTTGTTGATCTCTCCTCCGAAATATTTATGGAAGATTGATGTGATTTCTCTAAAGGAGAGAGGTAGCTTCATCAAGTTTCTTCTTCATGCAAGCATGTTCGGGGTGGAAGCCCTTCTCGCAGTATGAAAACTTGACCTTTTCCTTTCCATGATGCCCTTTTCCTTTGTTCTTCTTTGAGCCAGAAGACTCATCATGTTGTTGGTTTTCAACTTTAGGCTTAGGAGCTTCGAATTTAGTTTTTGGGTTCTTCAGCTACTTTCCTTTACCCTTCAGATATTTGGGCCTTGAGACATGGAGGTCTTGATCACGGGAGGATCTGATGATCCCCATTTGGACAAGCTTATCATGTTCACTTGTTAGGGACACAATGAAGGCATTGAGTGTAGGCATATTCGATTCAGGGGTTTTGAGCTTCCCCACATGGAATGTAGAGACAAAAACTAAATAATCAGCTCCAAGTTTGGAGAGTATGGTGAGGATGAGCTGATCATCCTCCTTCTCCACTTTGCATTGCTTCAACAGTAAGACAATGTGCTTGAACTTTGTGAAAAATTCATTCAAGGTCTCGAAATTGGAAGGTTGGAGAGACATCAACTCATTCTCAAGCTGGTATACTCTCAAATCATCCTACTTTCCATATAGGTTTTCCAATTTGTCCTAGATTTCCTTTGGAATCTTCAATCCCGAAAGATGGAAAAGAAGATCCCAGGAAACAGAGAGGCACAAGAATCCAAATGCTTCATCCTTATTGTTCAAGAATCTAGCTTTGTCTATCACAGAAGCAGGCTCTTCTTCAGTGTGCATAGTGACCCTATAGAGTCCTCTAGCACGTAGCTAGATCTCCATGTCTCATTTCCATGAGTGGAAATTGAATAGAGTCAAGAGTTCTACGGAAGAAGCCATCTGAATCTGCTAGAGCAAATGCTTTCACCTGTTAAAAACCTAAAAATCACAACAAAAGGGGCACCGTAAGGTCGGACATATTGCACATTTTAGGATTTCATCACACCCATCATAGTCAATTAAGCAAGCTTGATCAACAATTTCCTTACTTGGGGTATTAAGTGGTAAGCCTTGGCTTCTGGTGCAGTGCTGGAATTTTTGAGCTTTGCTCAATTTTTCATGCAAGATATGTCAAAAACCTTGTTTTTGAAAGATCTGAGCTTCGTACCGCTGTGAGCTCTGATACCATATTAATTTGTCACAATGGTATAGGAACTGAAAAAACAGTCTCACAAAGAATATAGACAGATAATCATAAAATTGGCAAAATGGTGTTGCAACGGAAGTAGCATCTCTGTATAATCAAATGAATAATGAATAATACAATACAATGATCATGCTGGAAGCATGAATTCAAAAGCAATTTGAATTCCCAAGGAGGTCATACGAATTGAATGAGTGAGTCTAGCTTAACTAAATGTAAGCCACAGTTAACACTCAAGTTAACCACTGATCAAAACCCTAATTGACTCAACTAAGCCCTAACTGAAGTCAGTGCAATAAATGACTGAGTCTAACTGAAAGTAGCTTAGACACATGTCACTGCAAGCCAACCAACAAGTGGTAGCACATCAATGACTCCAATGAACCCCAATGAGGTTAACTAAAGTGTAACTGACCATAAGAAGTGGTTGGAGGCGCTGTTGTTGACTCGAGTTCTTTAAATAATCAATTTAATGAAGGAAGGCGCCTTCACTACTCTGTTTAACTGATTGTAACCATCAGTTAGCAATATGGGGAATTTATGACACTCGAATCACCCCCAAAGTGCTCTAGTTAGCCTCCCCGAACGTAGGAGAAGGCTAAGTTAGCCTCCTTGACTGAAGGTAGGCATGGGTGTGCTCATGCTGATATCATCTAGTGCTCCTCTGATGTCAATTAAGTCAATAAAACTTAGGATAGTGGTTTAACTAGGCCAAATTGACCAAAATGAGTGTGTATGGTGGTAAATGTCTCCAACAGAATGTAGTTTTTTTTTATAATATTTTTGGTAACTAGATAATCCGATTCCAATTAGGTATATTCATTTCCAACAAATTTCAGGGAAAAAAACAATTCTTAAAAATAATGAACATTTTTAATGGAAACAAATTTGTTGTTTTCAATCTTGGAAGAGAGCGAAGGAAAAATTGACAACTGATATTGACAAACAATTAGTTAAAAAAAATAAAATGAAATTAAGAAAACTTTCCTAAACTTTCCTTCTTGCATACTTTCCTCCTTACATCCAAGGAAGTTTCCTTGCATTTATAATATGAAATTTTTTTTTAAATTTTTTTATTCTTAATTTTTATGGTATAGCACCAATCATAGTTGAAAGAAATCTTTGTGGAAATTAAAATAAATAAATAAAACAACGAACCAAAACTTTAGTCATACTTTAGAAATGTTCAAATATTAAATGTACTTCTATGAAATTAATTGAAAAAATCTAAAACAATAGTCTCTGTCTAATAGCAATATAGTTGTTTAATATAAAAAAACAGAGGAGTTGCGACTACGTGACAGAGCCGAGGCTTTATCTGCTGCGTGAGAGTGCTGATCCGCTACCTCTGCACACAAATCGTGCATGTAGCCTCTGCAAGGGCCCTCGATCCTCCTTTGCATCTTTCGATCTGATCCGTGACCTGAAGGCAGCTCATTGATCGTGCATGCTGGAAGCTCTCGTTGCATTCTTAATTAGCATGGGAGAAACTCGAGATATATCTGGGAAAGGATGGATACACCCCCATACATGAGCCCAAAAGAATGCAGTGGAATGTTAGATGAAGCTTTCAAAAATATGGTGACTACCACCTCTTCCTCACCTATGATCACTGCGGAATCCAATGATGTAAACTTTGTGAAGTGAGCAACCGCTCCTAGGATCCAGACCATGTCAGCAACTTCAAGACTGAAATCCCTAGCTCTGAGTGAGAAAGGGCTGATGTTTCATTTACTAATATTCCTACTGATTTAAATATATTCTATCGATCACTAAGTTTATCAATACACAAAACTCTTTTCTGCATAAACCCTAACAAAATAATAACATGCATATCCTTGAAAAACTATTAAACATTTACTGAAACACAGTAAATAAATTATCAATAACCTGAACAAATAAAAACCTGTCAAATGACGAGGTGACAATAGCTTAAGGAGGCTATTCCTCCCAACCAACTCCTGGAGAAAGCTTAGTCTATACTTCATCAGGACTCCTGAGCCTGTTTCTTGGTCCTCCTGGTAGAGTATTGGGTGAAGGATGTATCCTTAAGACCTTCTGTCACCTAACTAGTCAAATTACAGCAGTAATTCAAACCTGCTTACAACAGTAAGAACTTCAGCCTAAATATATGCACACGTTCATTTCTCAACAATTAACCCCTCAAACTCACCTCAATAAGTCCCCTCCATCGAATTTTTCATGTGCACTTCATTCACACCGAATGATCACAATTTCAGAATAAGCAGCCTCATCTATCTTCAATGGGAAGTTTTATAATAATGCCTAGGTCTTCTGGGTCAGTTTTTACTTAATGAGACACCTACTCCAATTCCACTTTCTTGGGGAATCATGACCACAAATATAGGGAAGTTGCCACCTACAACAGTTAGAAGTAGTTTGAGGATGCTGTCACTTGTTAGTATACTCTACACCGAGTCTCCTCCACCAAGTGACCAGTTAACACTATTTTAATAGCTTTCCTAAGATGTTGTCTCATCATTTATTTATTTATAAATAAAATATTCTAAAATACATTAATTATCATTGACCCCACTTGGTCATCAATTACAAACTTAGCATAAAATCTAACATAATGTTCCTCAATAATATTAAATTGTTTTGTAAATTGGGGCATGTGACATACACACCCCCTTAATTTATAGCATCGTCCTCGAGGTTATTTTATTCCTCGTCCTTAGAGTTCCCCTGAAATAGGATTGGATATGCATCCCGCATTCGAATTTCCAATTCCCAGGTGGATTCTTTTGGAATAAGGTGCTTCCATTGCACCTTCACCTGACGAATGGTGCGATTCCGAAGCGAGATCTCCCTCCTTTCGAGGATACAATCTGGTTCCACCAGAAAATATCCTTCGGGTTCCACCTACACATCATTCCAATTAATAACATTAGTAGCATCATGTACATATTTTTTTAATATAGAAATATGAAAAACATTGTGAACTCTTAGGTTTGGTGGTAGAGCTAACTGATATGCTACCTATCCTATCCTAGACAGTATTTCAAAAGGTCCACAGTAACGGGGTGCTAGCTTATCACAACTACTTAACCTTATAGAACTCTTTTTAGGTCTCACCTTGAGAAAAACATGTTCACCTACCTGGAACTCCTTTGGAGTTCTTTTAAGGTTTGCTTGGCTTTTCTATCGATCTTGCGCAATTTTCAAATTACCTTGTACCTGTTTTACAATTAGCTCCATCTCTTTTAATAATTCAGGTCCTAATACTAACCTGTCCACTGGATTACTCCAAGAGATGGGAGTATTGCATTTCCTTCCATACAAAATTTCAAAAGGACTATATCTAGCTGAAGCTTGATAATGATTATTGTAAGCAAATTCTACCAGGTGTAAATAATCTTCCCATTTACCTGGCTGCTCCTTTACATACATTCTGAGCAGATCCTCCAACACATGATTTACTCTTTCAGTTTGTCCATAAGTTTGAGGATGGAAAGAGTTACTAAATTTTAATGTAGTATTTAACCCTTTAAACAAAGATTTCCAAAAATTACCTGTAAACTTAGGGTCTTGGTCTGAAATTATCACCTTCAGTATTCCATGCAACCGAAAAAATTGTTTTAAGAAAATATCAGCAATATTTGCAGCTTTATAAGTAGTTTTTACAGGTATAAAATGGGCTGATTTACTCAATTTATCAACAACTACCATTATTGAGTCATTAAGTTCTGATTTCTGGGTAGTCTCGTGATAAAATCAAGGCTAATTATCTCCCATTTCCAGCTAGGAATAGGAAATGGATGAAGTAGACCAGTTGGATGCAGATGTTCAGTTTTTACTTACTGACATTCGAAGCACCTAGCAATGTATTTTGCCAATTCATTTTTCATGTTTGGCCAGAAATAATTCTTCCTTAGCATGGTTATGGTTTTCTGATAACCTAGATGCCCCGAATAAGGAGTTTTGTGAACTTCATTTAAAATTAATAGCTTAATATTAGGTACATTAGGTACGTATAATCAATATTTATACAATAATAATCTTTTTTCATTCAAGTCGTACCCTGTACTTAGACTTCTGTTAAATTTTCTTTTACCTTTGCCTGTAATTTCTGATAATTTTCATCTTGTTCTATTACATCTTCTAGTTGTTCTTCCAAGTCTGTCTTATAAGTGTTGATGGCTGCTGTAAAATTCAGCTTTGCATTTCTACTTAATACATCAATAACCTTATTGTCCTTTCCTTTAATATGTTGAATTTCAAAATCATATTCACTCAGAAAAGCTAGCCACCTAGCTTGCCTAGCATTCAAGTTAGGTTGATCCAATAGATATTTCAATCCTTTATTATCTGTCATCAATATAAAATTTCTTCTGATTAAATGATGACGCCACATTTTTAAGGCATGTATGACAACAGCTAATTCTAAGTCATAGGTCGCATAATTTTTTGCATGAACCTTCAGCTTCCTAGACTCATAATCAATAACGTGTCCTTCCTGAGTTAATACTCCACCTAAACCGTCATTGCATGCGTTAGTACATACAATAAAATCTTTATTAGGGTCAACAATTCTTAGAATTGGTGCGGTGGTTAATAACATTTTTAACTTTTTAAAACTGTCTTCACACTTCTGATTCCAATCGAATTTCTTCCCTTTTTTCTGCAAAGAGGTTATAGGATTTGCAATTCTTGAAAACCCTTCGATGAATCTCCGATAATAACCAGTAATCCCCGTGAATGATCGAACGTCAGTTACATCTTTTGAGACTGGCCAATATTCGATTACCTTTATCTTTTTGGGGTCAACAGAAATTCCTTCTTTAGTCACCACATGACCCAGATACGAATTTTATCTTTAAAGAAATCACATTTACTAAATTTTGCATAAAGTTGATGTTCTCGCAACTCTTGTAAGACAATTTTTAAGTGTTCTTTATGTTCCTCTTCAGACTTTGAGTAAATTAAGATGTCGTCAATAAATACAACCACAAATTTATCTAGATATTTGTGCATTATATTATTCATCAAACACATAAAAACAACTGGGGCATAAGTAAGCCCGAATGGCATAACTACAAACTCGTAATGTCCATATCGAGTCCTAAAAGCTGTTTTAAAGATGTCTTCATCCTTGATTCGGACTTGGTGGTATCCAGATCGTAAATCAATCTTTGAAAACACCGTTGCTCCATGTAGCTGATCAAACAGATCATTTATGCGGGGTAATGGGTATCTATTCTTGATAGTCATTTTATTTAATTGACAGTAATCTATACATAGTCGTAGAGTTCCATCCTTCTTCTTAACAAAGATGATAGGTGCCCCCCAGGGAGACACACTGGGTTTAATGTAATTTTTATCAATGAGTTCTTTTCAACTGCGACTTAAGTTCATTTAATTCTAGTATACTCATCTAATAATGGGATTTGAGCTGGGCACTACACTAGGTACCAGCTCAATAGTAAAATCTAATTTCCGTTTCGGAGGTAGTCCCAGAATTTCTTTCGAAAATACATCTGAATATTCCCTTAGAATCGGAATATCTTCCAGTTTTAATTTATCTTTGTTGTTAGTGTTTTCTTCATTGATTACTATTACGGAAAAATCCTTACAGCCTTTCCTAACAACTCTATTAAGCTGCAAAGAAGAAATCTACCTTACGACTATTTTCATAAGGATTCCCCTTACATTTATTAACTTTCCATCACTATTTATGCAAGTGAAGGTTTTATCAAAGAAATTCAAGACCACCCTATGATGTTCTAACCAATCCATATCAATTAACATAGCATATGAACCTAAAGGTAACACATTGAGCTTAACAAAGGTTTCAAACTGATCCATAGTTACTGCACAATTCTTAACAAAGCTAATTACTTTTCTCTTTGCACCAGTAACTAGCTGAACTGACCAAGATCTTGCAAAATTTTCAACTGAAAGCTTACACTTTTCTAATAAATTAGGAGAAATGTCGCTTAAACTAGCTCTTGGATCAATTAAAATAGATATAGGTATTTTATTTATCTTACCTTCCACTTCCACCATGGAAGTTTGATAATCTACTTGCCGGTTCTCTAATGCTGCGTTGATCTTGGGCATTGTCCTTGCTAGATCACCAACAATCATCTCCTCCTGTATTGTGTGTATGTTACTAACAGTCTTCTTCCGATTGGGGAAAACTGATGCATAATGCGGACCATTACATTCCCAACACTTTATGGGTTCCTTTCGTTCAAAATTGTTTGTATAGTTACTGTGGTTGTTAGCAAATTCTTTATTCCTTTGATTGTTTGGATTGGTCTGTGAATTATTTTTGTTCCCTTGGAAATTTTTACTAGAAAAATTTCAAGTGTTACTATTCTTAAAATTTCGATTAGGTACAAAATCTTTCTTTTTTTGTTCAAAGTTGTTATTTCTTTTGGCCTTCCAGTTTTTCATACTTTCCTTTTTACAATTATGTTCATAACAAAAATTCACTTTTCTCATTGCTACTTCTAAAGTTTTTGGTTTGTCATACTCAATTCTATCTTTTATATGATAAGGTAAACAACTGAGAAACCATTGTACCTTAGGTTTCTAGTCCACAATATATGGAACATACCTGAGCAGACTTAGAAATTTACTATTTAGTTCTTTCATATTCATTATTCCCAGTTTCAGCTCGTAAAATTCCTTAGCCCTTTCCTCATAATACTGTTCATATAAAAATTTCTTAAATGTACTCTAATTTATATTTTTCTCCCTTATACATTTTACTCTTTTTAAGTCCTACCACCATATATCTGCTTTCCCTGTAAGATTATAAATAGCCATCATGGCCTTCAGTTGATTAGAGTAGTTATAAATTTGGAAGTATTTCTTCATCCCGGACAACTAGGATTCTGTTTCTTCCCCTTTTTCAGTTTCTCCATTAAAGGTCGGTGGCTTGATCTTCTTGAATTCCCCAGAGATTTCGTGGTAAGGTTTAAACTTTCTCTTCCTAGTATGGTGATTATCTTCACTACTGTCACTAGTATAATGGAAGTTTTGTTTATGTGAATCACCATATACTTCAGAAGATAAGCTACTTTCGTTTTTAACTTGTTTATTCTTTTTATCTTTATGTTGATAACCCATATCTTCAGACTCAGTTCTTTTATCTTTTTCCTCAGTATGAAATCTTTTCATTAAAATCTGATTTAGCTCTTCCTGATCACTCAGAATCCTCTCGTTTTCTTTCTTAACCGATTCCATCTCTATTTTTAGTTCCTTAACTGTTTGTCGTAGTTTGGAAGAATTATTAGTTATCTCTTCTTGTATCGGTTCCTTTTGAAAATTATTTTGTTCAGTGTAAGGAGACTCCTCATCTACATATTCTTTTAATCTATCCATACCTGTCATTAACTCAGAAACAAAATTCTCTAGATGTATCATTCAAAAGAAAACAACATCACCATGTTTATTTAAATTTACTGTTCCACATAAGCAAGTTGAGCTACATTCAGGCCTAGTGTTTGAATCTTGTTCTCTGATACCACATGTAATAACTCAAAATTTCGTAAAAATTTAAATTTTTTCATGTGACATAAAATGTCTAAATTCACCGCTAAAGTACCACTAACGGTTAGAAGATAATAAAACAATTTGTAAGAGAAACAAAGAGTTGGTTCTTTATAAGATTTTGTAATCTATGGGCGTATCCTTAAAAGCTGTGTTAGTGCTGTTTTTGACTTAGCAGTTGTAATTCTTCCAAAAGTTGAAAAGGAACTTGTATTTACTGATGCTAGGTCTACTATTGATTTTTTTTTTTAAGTAGGGTAAGTTTCTTAGGGATGATCAGGGCTTACTTAGCTTAAAGCTAACACAGTGGGACTTATGGTTCTTTACAGGTTTTAACATGTAAGCATATGTTCCAGTAAAAATAATATGTATATATTCAAATCAAGAAGATACTTCCCTAGCATGAATATGATGCTAGTCTTAGAATATTTAAGAACAACTTGACTCCATATGAGGTAACATTGATCTTATTTGCGTTTTCACGACTCCATAATTATATTTATAACAAAATTGCATCTGCATGGGTGTAAAAACATGATCAAGGCACTAAGCAAAAGAAATAAAATTACTGGTTGATTACAATTAAGTCCAAGAATACTTTGTACTTTTGTTTAAAGCAATTTTGATCTAGATTTTATCTAGGATGAAATTATAGTACTTTGACTTTTTGCTTAGTTTAGGCACACATTTAGAGTCGAGTTTTGAACATAAGTATATGAATCTTTTGTAAAATACAAAAGAAATACTTCATGTTCATAAACTACAAATCTAGCCTATTTGTTGAAAAAGGTATTAACTATAAAAAAACTCTTAAGACCTCACACACAAAAGATGTATATCCATTTCAACCTTATCCTAGGTTTAACATTATATCATTTTCACATTATATAAAACAATACTATTTCAGCTCTTAACTGTTTATTTATTACATGGATGTTAGAAATATAATTAAGATTATTATAAAAGGGCTATGAACTGCATATACTTGTAGATCCAACTACTCAATGCATTAAAAGTCGTGGACTTGGTTAAAAGAATTCTCCTTCTACTATTACAGTTTTTACCTTCATACTAGTTGATTTAGTAAAACTTGAGATAAGTTTGTGGATCAACATAATATAGTTGATACCAAACATATGTCTTTCTAACTATGTTCTAGCACACATGGTTAACAAAAGACTTATCTTAACTTGACTTATCCTAAAAGATACTTCCTATCTAAATCCTATAATTGGTAAACTAAGCATCGTAAAACTCCATGGTAATAATATATTATTGGCAATCATAGGAATTGCATCGTTTAAATTATTATAGGGTTTTGATTATAATTATTTTGATGTATATTGGAACTGCATACAAGACTATAAAGAAGTTACCCACGTCGATGAAAAATCTAGAAGGACAGGTGGAGGATCAAACCCATCGTTAAGTTGACTTTGGTTTTTTGCCCTAATCTTCATTTGCAAGAGTGCGAGGGTTTCTTGTCTAGTGCGGCCGAGCTGTGAGCTCATGGCCATCGTTACTCTAAGTTGAATTAAAGAGAAATACACTAACCCTTCTTTTCGCATTGTAAGTAGTCCTTAGACTGGTGTGGTCGAGCTGCGATCTCGTGGCCGCCATAACCCTGCAATGACCTCTATTCTGTAACTATCTTCCATTGAAAGTCTGTGAGCTTGTCTCAGTGAGGTGATAAGGTATTTTTCGAAGCTTAAAGATTGTTGTAGCTTACTGAGGGTGTAGAAAATATTTTTCTTCTTTTCTATTTAAGAAAATAAACAGTGGATAGAGTTTATAAAAGAGTACTCTTCATTCTCGTTGGAGTAATGCTCATTTTCCGTTGGGTTCGTAACTCAACGTCTTCTTAGCTTCTGGCAAGGTGCCATTAAGCAGTCTCAGGTGGCTGGTTTCCACAACTTCATTAAAAAAGAAATGGTAATAGGTAACGACCTAACACAGGTTTTCAAATTAAGTAAATTTTGAATGGTTTAATTTATTAAAAATTTTGTAACCATTGGACGGTTACTCCTTGCAGGTTCTCTTCACCACTCTGGATGTTGGAAGTGAGCTAGTTCCTTCAAATTCCAATTATGCAGACCATGGTAAGCCCCGGGTGCACCGAGGGTTTATCCTTTATTGGTATTATGGTGGTTTGAAAAGATGGGAAAGCTTCGCTGCCGGTTATGGACTCGGCCTGGGTTTTACTTGTTAGGTTTTTACTTATTGATTGTTTTGTTTTTATGTGACTTTTAAACCCTAGAGGTTATTAAAAGTAAAAGAGTTTAAGGCTAAAGCAGCCGAGACTTAAAGTTTTTGTGACAAAGCCTACATGGCCTGAGAAGATGTAAAAGCTTCAAGTTTTTCACATTCGGCTTAAGCAGTAATGATACTATTTCGACCACTGTCTGGTTACTTACAATCTTAAGTGGTCTTTGTTGGCAGTTTCATCCAACGATACCTGTAAATAGATATAGGGTTATGAAAGTATTGGTTACCATTCGGTTTACTATTTTCGTTTAGATTTGTATAGTTTGTTTTGAGCAGGCTTAGCCTCGACTGATATTTATAAAGGCCATAGGCCATTACTCTTAGTTTATTTGTCTCTACTAATTTGTTAACAATGTTATTTAATTTACAACTTCATTTAATATAGATGATTTATATTGATTTTGTTTACTATTTTGAATTTATAACATGATATTACGTGAATAATATACTCTGTTTTCTCTTCAAATGGTTATTATCTTTAGTTAACCTACAGTTCAGTAATGAGAAATGGTTTTCGTTCTGTGTTTTATTTTTACTTTCAGTAATAATTACTTACAACTGTTAAATTTTATATTATGATTAAGAATGTGGAAGTTTGTTTTTAGGGATAAAACCTACCTCTTGTAATACCTAAATAAACCTTGAGGGTTACAGTAAAAACAACATCTGTATTTCGAAAACAGAAAATAAATATGAACTAGGAAATTATTATAAAGACCTGTGAATTACTAGCTAGGTTAAAACCCTAAGTATTATTTTTACTGTTCCTATATTTGTTTATTTAACTTTATGTATTGTGTTTAGAATAAATATTAGTACTAGTAATAGTTTTGTGATTAATATAACTACTAGTGACTAATGTATACTCTATTCTTTTCCTGTAACTAGATATTGCAGATACTTTCAGTAGATAGAGTGAGTACTGCAAGTTTTCTATAAATGATTCACATAAAAACTATGTAAGTAATCATTTGCATTTTTCACAAAGAGTAATAAACAAATCTACTTATTTAACTTAAACAACCAGCTGTACTAGAGTACTGCCTTATAAAAGGTATGGAAAACTACAGTGTGTTAATTTCTTTCTATTGATGTTTCACTTATTAATATTCCTACTGTTTTAAATATATTCTATTGATCACTAAGTTTATCAATACACAAAACTCTTTTCTGCATAAACCCTAACAAAATAATAACATGCATATCCTTGAAAAACTATTAAACATTTACTAAAACACAGTAACTAAATTATCAATAACCTAAATAAAATAAAAACCTATCAAATGATGAGGTGACAACAGCTTAAGGAGGCTATTCCTCCCAACAAACTCCTAGATAAAGCTTAGTTTGTACTTCCTTAGGACCCCCGAGCCTGTTTCCTGGTCCTCCTAGTAGAGTACTGGGTGAAGGGTGTATCGTTAAGACCTTCTATGTAATGTCCCTGACCCTCCGACCGACGAAGAGGACGCTAACATACCATTAACTATCTGTGAAACTAGCCCCATGAACATGTACATACATAAAAACCGAAATGCTTTGAAGTAAAACATGCAGAGATGCATAATTATTCAGCATACAACGAAAGAAAAACATACATTTAGGCATTCAACATGTTCATCGTAATTCATTAAACATCAAATATGATTGCAAAGATTGAACACAAGAATACTTATCTTATGAAGAGCTTGTCTCGCAACCAGCTACGTCGATGCAACGTTCCACCCAACCATAGGCCAGTGTGCTCCTTAATCTCTCAGCAACACTGCCACCCCCAAGCTGGGCATGAGTCCCCAAGGAATAAGGAACTAAGCAGAATCACACATAGCCAAAGGTACATAAATGAGCCAAGCCAACACAGTTGGTTTTATCAGGCCATCAGGGAGCTGGGAAAAGCTGAATGCTAAGCTGGTGGGCTCACTGAAGAGCTAAGGACACCTACACCAGAACTAGCTTGACTTCTTGGACACCCACACACACCCAACACAAGGAATCAGTCCCTTCTCTGCTACACAGTCCCTCAGGCCCTGACTTCCCTTCCAGTGCTATTCAGGGGTTGTGGAGAAGAAAGCCATCCCTCTAGCTCTGTCTATGTGGCTCCCAAACACACCAGGTTTATCAAGCATACCAAGCCTTCATTTCCACTCCAACAAAATCCAAAGACCAACCACTACATACACACATCAAAGCAAGCAATTCACAGCTCTCAGGAAGAAAATCAAACACCACAGAACAACCAAGGTGATAATTTAGGTAATACACAACTCTGACTGGGGAATTCGATCCTTGAGTCATTCTTGGCCCTATCATGGACAAAATGACTCAATAAGAACCCACAGCAACCCAAAAACATAAATGAACCCACATCAACCCAAAATCGTGGGGAAACCAATGGCAATAGAACTCTCAGCTGCGTGAGGAAGGAAAAACAACCCATGTGGAGGTGAATTCACACGATCAGACCCACAATGAAGAGAAATACACACAACAAAATCCCTAACTGCAAAAGTTACACAAAACAGCAAAATCATGCATGTGAGGCTGTCCGCCTAGCTCTCTGCGTGAGTAAAATGGCAAGACCTGTGCATGAAGAGAAGAATCCTTGTCTCTGCGTGAGGATGGGCCAAAAAATGCAAGAATTCCCACGTGAGGGTGAAAGAGTCTGTTGGTGGAGTGTGTGTGTGGGAAAGGACTGACAATCCTGCCACACACCACTACTCAGCAATAACTGCCCAACTAACAACAAGGGTTTTTAATTTGGTAGTTGACTGATTGAGACAACGGAAAGTGAGTAAGAAAAAAGGGCAGGTGACAACTAAATGGGTTTAACAGCTGGCACTTGGATTTTTCCCAATGGCCCAAAGTTTAATAATTCCCCTCCCTATCCTTAGGAAAATCATGCCCTTTTCATCATGGTTGCATTGACATAGCTGGTCGGGGTTTATTTTAATTAAAGTGCATATTTACATGATGCCAAAACTATAATGTTCCAGATATCATGATATACCATCAGTGATGATTTTAATTGCTGAAACATTAAATGCTAAATCGACGGTGGGCCTTTTTCCTTTAGCTCCACACCATGATTAATTACAATATATATACATCATATACATTTAATGCAAATCGGGTCAAAACCAGGTTGTTGCATTCCCCTCCCCCTTCAATAGCACCATCCTCAATGCTTTACAAAATTTGAACAAAATGCTACACTGGTACTGCCTCAGTGTTCCGCAAAATTGAACAAAAAGGATGTGCCAATCGCATGGAATCCTCCAGCTCCCATGTAGCCTCTTCAGGCCTGTAGTGCTCCCATTGCACTTTTACCTGCCCCTATGGCTTGGTTCCAGAGCATTGTGACCTTCCTGGCGAGGCTGCACATTGGCTCGATTTGGAACTCTCCCTTGGGTTCCACCTGAATCACATCCCAATTTATCACATGGTTAGGAGCATGTACATATTTCTCAAGCAAAGAAACATGAAAAACATTACGATCTCTAGTGCTAGCAGGCAATGCAAGTCTATATGCAACTGGCCCTATTATTTCAAGCACTTCAAACGACCCACAAAATCTTGGTGACAGCTTGGCACAACTTCCAATCTTCAAGGAACTCTTCTTTGCCCTCACTCTGAGGTAAACATGATCCCCAACACTGAATTCCATGTTCACCCTATGCTTATCTGCATGGCTTTTCTGTCTATCCTATGCTGCTTTCAGATTCTGCCTGATATTTACAACCTCCTGCTACATTTCTATGAGCAATTCAGGACCAAGCACAACCCTATTCACTGGATTATCCCAAATCACTAGTTTCCTACACCTTCTTCCATACAAAGCTTCATACGAACTCATCCCCAAGGATGCCTGCTGTCCATTGTTATAAGAAAACTCTACCAAGTGTAAATAATATTCCCACTTGGTTGGTTTTTACATCACGTTCATGCGAAGCATATCTTCAAGCACTTGATTAACTCTCTCTATCTACCCATATGTCTGAGAATGGTATACAGTGCTGAATTTTAGCTTCGTACCAAAATCTGCAAACAACCCCTTCCAAAAATTGGAAGTGAACTTGACATCTCTATCAAAGACTATTGCCTTAGGAAATCCATGCATTTTGAAAATATTCTTCATGAATATCTTTACAATGTCATCGGTCTTATGCGTAGACTTAACCGGTATAAAATGTGCTTCCTTTGTAAACTTGTCCACCACAACCATGATGGAATCATGTTGTCTCCAAGTCATTGGCAATCCTATAATAAAATCCATGGAAATAAATTCCCATTTCCATTCCGGAATTGGAAAGGGCTGCAACAAACCTGCTGGGTGTTGATGCTCAACCTTTACCTATTGACATTTCATGCACCTTGAAATGTATTCAGCCATGTCCTTTTTCATTCCTGGCCAAAAGTATTGCTTTCGGCTATAGCAATTGTTTTCTAATATCCTGGGTGACCAGAATATGGAGCTTGATGGATTTCATCCATAACAACTCTCCTCGACTATGCTACATTTGGAATATAAATTATTTCTTTATAAGTAAGAAGTCCATCTTCTTCCAATTTATATCCCTCATACCTCTTCTCAAGACTTTGCTGTTGTAACTTGTCTTTTACCTGCTCATACAATTCATCTCCAGTAGTATGATTAACAATCTGCTACCTCAAATCTAATTGGAAAATACTAAGAGATTCCACATGCATTTCCTGCACCTTCCTGTTGAGTGCATCAACTACCTTATTCTCTTTTCTCTTTATGTGCTTGATTTCAAAATCAAACTCGCATAAAAAATCCAACCATCTCGCTTGCCTAGCATTCAGAGTAGGCTGATCAAACAAATACTTCAGACCGTAATGGTCTGTCCTTAGCTCAAATCTTCTTCCCATCAAATAATGCCTCCACATCTTGAGAGCATGTACTATGGCTACAAGCTCTAGATCATGAGTGGCATAATTATTCTCATGCTCTTTCAACTTTCTTGACTTGTAACATATCATGTGGCTATCTTGCATAAGGACTCCTTAAAGCCCTTGTCTGCATGCATCGGTACACACCACAAAATATTTCTCTGGATCTGCAACTTTCAATATTGGTGCACTAGTGAGAAGATTCTTCAACTGCTGGAATCTTTCTTCACACCTCGATGTCCATTCAAAATTTATCCCCTTCTTTTGCAAAGAAGTGATGGCATGTGCAACTTTGGAGAATCCTTCAATGAATCTCCTGTAGTATCTTGCAAGTCCCATAAAAGATCTTACATCTGTCACATTTCTTGGAGTGTGCCAATTCATAACCGCTTCAATATTTTTAGGGTCCACAGATATATCCTCTTCTAAGATAATGTGACCTAAAGACTGAATTCTATCTCTATAGAAGTCACACTTACTCAGCTTTGCATATACTGATGCTCCCTGAGCAATTGCAATGTCAATCTCAAATGCTCTTCATGCTCTTCCTCATTCTTAGAATAAATAAGAATCTCATCAAAGAAAACAAGAACAAACTTGTCCAAATACCTGCTAAAGACACTGTTCATAAGGCACATAAATGTAGCAGGTGCATTTGTGAGACCAAATGGTACCACTACAAACTCATAATGTCCATACCTTGTTCTGAAGGCTGTCTTATGAATGTCTTCATCCTTTATTCTCACCTAATGGTAACCAGACCTCAAGTCAATCTTGGAAAATACCTTTGCTCCTCTCATTTGATCAAAGAGGTCATCAATCCTAGGCAAAGGATATTTATTCTTCATAGTAACGTTGTTCAATTGTCTGTATTCAATACAAAACATGAGTGTACCATCGTTCTTATTTACAAACAGAACTGGTGCTCCCCAAGGAGACACACTTGGCTTGATATACTTCTCTTCCAACAACTCTTGCATTTGCATCTTCAGTTCTAGCATCTCTGGTGTACTCATCCTGTAGGGTGTCTTGGACACGGGTGCTGCTCCTGGCACAAGTTTAATTGGGAAATCAATGTCCCTCTTTGGAGGAAGCCCTAAAATCTCATCAAGAAACACATCTTTGAATTCTTGTAACACCTAATAGTCCTCCAACCTAGGAGTTTCATCCTCCAACGCCTCCAAAATATGAGCTTCATACAATTGGAAACCTTTCGTACATAATTTCTTCGATTGCATTGCTGAAACCTGCCTTATTGAAATCACCTTTGGAATACCTTTTACCACTACTAGGTTCCCTTCTCCATCCATGCATTCGAAAGTCTTATTGTAACAGTCAAGATTTACCTTGTGAGCTTCTAACCAATCCATTCTAATGAGAACATCATAGGAACCAAGTGGTAGAAAATTCATATCTACACAAGTGACCAATCCATTCATGACCAATGGACATTTCTCTACCACTTCACTAACCTTTCTCTTAGTTCCAGTGGATAGCTGAACTAACCAATATTTTCTATGCTTTACTTTCTTAAAAGCACAAATCTCCACTACTCTAGGAGTAATGTAACTGTGAGTAGAACTGGGGTCAATCAAAATAGAAACAGATTGTTCAACAATATTACCTGCAACTTCAACCACAGTTGACTGGTGATCTGCCTGGCGGTCCTCCAGTGCTGCATAAATCCTAGGGACTGCCCTTGCTACTTGACCCACTGTTTCTGCTTCTTGAATGTTGTAAGCTGGCCTTGCACTCTCATTCTCAAGTGGACAACTTATGCGCATGTGGGGTCGTCCACATTTCCAACATTCGAGTGGTCCTTTATTCTGTTGTGGATCTTTAGGCTTTTCTCCTATCACTCCAACTGGCTTACTCGCAGCTTGGGATGGATGCTTCTGCTGATTCCTGAAGTTAGAAGGTTTGAAACCTTTCTTTCTTTTGTCAAACTTCTCATTCTTCTTGTCCTTCCATGCCTTATGGTAATCAGGTTTACCTTTGCTTTGCTCATGGAAATACTTAGCCTTCCTTATTGCTTCTTCAAGAGTTCTAGCTTCATAAAACTCAATTCTATCTTTGTAAGACTGAGGCAATCCACTCAAAAAATGTCGAACCTTCACTTTTTCATCTTTGATTTACTGGGCATACCTCAACAATTCCAAGAAATTATTTGCATACTCTTCCATGGTCTGCTGTCCCAATCTCAGCTCATGGAACTCCTTAATCTTGTCATCATAATACCTGTCAGAGAGGTATTTCTGCTTGAAATACTTCTTGAACTGTTTCCACTTAAGTTTCCTTTCATTGGTCCTCTTTACTTGCTTGAAGTGTTCCCACCAAATGGATGCTCTTCTATTTAGATTGAATATGGAAACCCTTGCCTTCATGTTTTCCGAATAATCCTGAACTTGGAAGTACTTCTTTATCCCAAGAAGCCAAGATTCAGCCTCTTGTCCAGTCTTTACCTCACCATCAAATGTACGAGGTTTAGCCTTCTTAAACTCATCCTGAGAGCGATCCCTATGGTGCCTCTTTCTTTTTCCCTTATGAGAAGAAAAGCTTGAATACCCGCTATATTCTTCGGAGTCAGATGATCTACTAGAAGTCCTTCTTCTTCTCTTGGTACTGCTCTTACTGTCTTTTGGTTTTACTGTACCCTGTCCAGAGTCTATATTTCTTTGCAAGTCTGTCAAACTCTGCAACATAGCAGCATTCAACTGATGCTGCTCTTCCTGGGCTTTAATCAAGCTTCTCATGGCGGCCGCAATATCTGGCGATGTCTCTTGGAATCTCCTTCCATTAGACTCTATGTCATCATTTCCAACTCGGACATTTTCTCCCATGGCATCTCGCGCACACTCGTAGGAATCCTGAGCATCATATCCGTCATGGGTTCTCATGGTTGAACCACAAATTATTTTACCAAACTGCACTACCTGGAATACTACCCTTGAAAGTGACTATGATTCTACAAACGTGTTAGTAACACAACTGTTAGCTTTATAACATTTACACAAACCAGAATTACTTACCTTCTCTTGGAAAAATCATAAAATGACAACTTTTCCCAGAACACAGAATTTTCTTCCTCAAAGAACGACTATCTTAGGGGGACGACGATGGTTAAGGGGGCTTGCCCCCTTGTGGCTTCCTTCGCCACTACAGGGCGGGTCGAGGGCAGCGCCCTCGTTTTTTTTTTTGTAAATATTTTATTTTCACGCAATCTGGCGCATAAGATCGCTACCATTTTTCTCCTTTTCGGCCTTGTAAATCCACCGAAAAACTACTGAAATCCCCTGAAAAATCCCACTGAAAACTCAATTTATTTTTACTTTTATTTTTATTTTTTATCATATCGAATCTCTTCCCAACTAGCCATCCAATGTATCGGATCACTAGTTGACAACGCTTCCAATACCTCGGCAGACCGATCTTCATTCTTCTTCTGATGCACAACGGATCATTCTTCCTCTTCCTTCTGACGCACATCGGCTGACCAATCCTCTATTTTCTTTCGACGTTTTGGACCAATCTTCCTCTAGCTTTCGACGCACATCAGCTGCACGATCATCTATCATTTTTCGACGCTTTGGATTCCTTCAGGTGAGTCTTGCCAACACCTCGGCTCCACTTCAACAAACATCTTTCGAGATGCCTCGGAGAGCTTCTCCCGAGAGAGATCGAAAAACTTTTCCGATATTTCCTAGACTTAGAAAAAATTTCGAAAATTTTTTTTTTTCTTTCTTCTCAACTTCTCCTTTCTGCCATCAGCATCATCGGAAGTCCTTCGACTAACTTGAGCTGACGTATCGACTGCTTTCATCAAACGCCTTCCGACAATTTTAATACTTAGAAAATTTTTTGGAAAATTTTCTCTCTATGTTTTCCTTATCAGCTGTGTCTTGGTTCAACCCAACCGATACCATCGGCTCCTCTCAGCCGAGACCCTTGTCTCCTCTCAGCTAAGACCACCGACAAGTTTCAAACTTGGACAAAAAAAAAAAAAATTTGAAAATTTCTTTCCACCGTTTCTTTATCAGGTGGACTTCCACCTAGATTATCTAGTGTATCAGATGAGCTTCTGGCTAAGCCATCCGACGTATCAGATGGGATTCATCCTAAGCCATCTAATAATTTTCATACTTAGAAAAATTTTCTGAAATTTTCCTGTCATTTCTCTGATTTTCTCATTTTTCCCCTATTGGGCAGAGGTTAACTTGCCTTTGTCACTGATTCTTCATGGCCCATTGAGGCCCATGCTGCAATGTGTGCTCTGATACCACACTGTAACATCCTCGACCCTTCGACTAGCAAAGAGGATGCTACCATACCATTAACTATCCAGGGAAACTAGCCCCATGAACATGTACATACATAAAAATTGAAATGTCTTGAAGTAAAACATGCAGAGATGCATAATTATTCAGCATTCATCGAAAGCAAAACATACATTCAGGCATTCAACATGTTCATCGTAATTCATTAAACATCAAATATGATTGCAGAGATTGAACACAAGAGTACTTATCTTATGAAGAGCCTGTCCTGTAACCAGCTACGCCGCTGCAACGTTCCACCCAACCATAGTCCAGTGTGCTTATTAATCTCTCAGCAACATTGCCACCCTCGAGTTGGGTATGATTCCCCAAGGAATAAGGAACTAAGTAGGCTCACACATAGGCAAAGGTACACAAATCAGCCAAGCCAACACAGTTGGGTTTATCGATCCATCAGGGAGCTGGGAAAAGCTGAATGCTAAGCTGGTGGGCTCACTGAAGAGCTAAGGACACCTACACTAGAACTAGCTTGACTTCGAGGACACCCACACACACCCAACACAAGGAATCAGTCCCTTCTCTACTACACAGTCCCTTAGGCCCTAAATTCCCTTCCAGTGCTATTCAGGGGTTGTGGAGAAGAAAGCCATCCCTCTAGCTCTGTCTTTGTGGCTACCAAACACACCAGGTTTATCAAGCATACCAAGCCTTCATTCCCACTCCAACACAATCCAAAGACCAACCACTGCATACACACAACAAAGTAAGCAATTCACAGCTCTGGGAAGAAAATCAAACACTACAGATCAACCGAGGTGATAATTTAGGTAATACACAACTCTGATTGGGGAATTCAATCCCTGAGTCGTTCTTGGCCCTATCGTGGCCAAAACGACTCAATAAGAACCCACAGCAACCTAAAAACGTAAATGAACCCATAGCAACCCAAAATCGTGGGGAAACCAATGGCAATCGAGTTCTCACCTGTGAGAGGAAGGAAAAACAACCCACGTGGAGGTGAATTCACACGGTTAGACCCACAACGAAGAGAAATACACACAAAAAAATCCCTAATCGCAAAATTCACACAAAACAGCAAAATCATGCATGTGAGGCCGCCCTCCCAGCTCTCTGCATGAGTAAAATGACAAGATGTGTGCATGAAGAGAAGAACCCCTATCTCTGTGTGAGTAAAATGCCAAGACGTGTGCATGAAGAGAAGAACCCCTGTCTCTGCATGAGGATGGGAAAAAAAATGCAAGAATGCCCACATGGGGGTGAAAGAGTCTGCTGATGGAGTGTGCATGTGGGCAAGGACTGACAGTCCTGCCACACACCACTGCTCAACAATAACTGCCCAACTAACAACAGAGGTTTTTAATTTGGTAGTTGACTGATTGAGACAAGGGAAAGTGAGTAAGTAAAAAAGGGTGGGTGACAACTAAATGGGTTTAACAACTGACACTTGGATTTTTCCCAATGGCCCAAAGTTTAATAATTTCCCTCCCTATCCTTAGGAAAATCATGCCCTTTTCATCATGGTTGCATTGACATAGCTGGTTGGGGTTTATTTTAATTAAAGTGCATATTTACATGATGCTAAAACTATAATGTGTCGGATATCACAATATACCATCGGTGACGATTTTAATCGCTGGAACATTAAACACTAAATCGATGGTGGGGATTTTTCCTTTAGCTCCACACCACGATTAATTACAATAGATATACATCATATACATTTAATGCAAATAGGGTCAAAACCAGGGTGTTACATTCTGTCACCTAACTGGTCAAATTACAGCAATAATTCAAAACTGCTTACAGCAGTAAGAACTTCAGCCTAAATAGCTACATAACTTCAGTTCTCAGTAGTTAACCCCTCAAACTCACTTCAATAAGTCCCCTCCATCGAATTTCTCTTGTGCACTTAATTCACACTGAATGATCACAATTCGAAAATGAGCAGCCTCAGCCGTCTTCAATGGGAAGTTTTATAATAATGCATAGGTCTTCTAGGTCAGTTTTTACTTAATGAACCACTTGCTCCAATTCCACTTTCTTGGGGAATCATGACCACAAAAATAGGGAAGTTGCCACTTGCAACAGTTAGAAGTAGTTTGAGGATGCTGCCACTTGTTAGTATACTCTCCACCCAGTCTCCTCCACCAAGTGACCAGTTAACACTCTTTTAACAGCTTTCCTACGTTGTTGTCTCATCATTTATTTATTTATAAATAACATATTCTAAAATACATTAATTATCCTTGACCCCACTTGGTCATCAATTACAAAATTAGCATAAAATATAACATAATGTTCCTCAATAATATTAAATTGTTTTGCAAATTGGGGCATGTGACAACCTCCTATAAAATTCTGTCAAAAATTTTAGCCACAAGAATGAAAAATATAATGGGATTCCTTATTTCAAATTCACAAGGAGGATTTGTAGCAAGGTGTCAGATCTTAGATAACATCATAATCATACAAGAATCAATTCACTCTAGCATGGAGAGGAAGCAACAAGCTCTGACAGTTAAACTAGACATGGAAAATGCATTTGATAGGGTAAATAATTTTTTTTCTTTTTGAAGTCATGTCTAAGTTTGGTTTCTCTAAAATATTTGTAAGGTGGGTCAAATCCTATATAAGTAGGCCTTGGATCACACCATTAGGTAACAACATACCTTCTAAGTTCTTCCACACAACCAAGGGGCTTCAGCAAGGCTATCTGATGTCCCCTTTCCTCTATATTTTAGTTGTTGAAGCCATAAACAAAAATTTACAGCTCTTGCAGGAGTTTGGAGATCTTAGAGGCTTGAAGATAGCCAGAGGTGTGAAGGATACCAACCATGCACAGTTTGTTGATGATACCATTCTGCTCGGAGGTGCATCTATCACAATTGCTCAGAGATTCAACTCAGTTTTGTCCACCTTCCTCAAAGCAACTGATGGAAAAATAAACTCAACCAAATCCAAAGTCTATGATTGGAATTGCACCCTTGGAATGCTGGAAAAGATAGCAAGAACTCTCGGTTTTGAAGGATTTGCAATCTGGAATTCCTTCAATTACCTTGGGATCCCGATCTTCAAAGGGAAAAAGGAGTGGAAGATTGGCAATGGACAATTGACAAGATTAAGAACAAAATCAAATCCTGGGGGACAAGGTGGATTAATCTGGATGGAAAGCTCACACTCATCAATTACATCCTCTCTGCATATCCCATTTACTCCTGCTTGATCTGTCTTGCCCAAAAAAGAATTATGAAGGACCTTGACAGAGAAATTGGAAGATTTATGTGGCAAGGAGGCAAAATTGATAGTATTACAAAATTTCATTTGGTAAATTGGGAGACTATTTAGAAACCTAAAATTCATGGAGGCGCTAGTGTAAGAGACCCAATGAAAATGAACTTAGCTCTCGGAGCTAAAATCCTGTGGAGAGTCGTGATCGAGAAAGATGCCCGGTGGAAAAAAATTCTCTAAAAAAAATACTTGTTTGGCAATAGAAAGAGATGCTTGGAAAATTTATGCATGAGCAGAAGGGGATCGCCGATCTGGGAAATGTGCAAAATCGTAACTCAGGTAATTACTTAGAAATTGATGTGGGGTCCTGACAACGACAAGGATATAAAAATTTGGACAGATCATTGCATGTCAGTTACACCAGATGTACTAACGCAGGCGTTTCCCGAGTTAAGGCAGAAGCTAGAGGGAATGAATATCAATTCGTTGCATGATTTGTCTGAATGGTCGAGTAGTGGGAGGTGGATAGGGTGGCATGAGCTAGAGGTTGGTCACCTTAATATTGAATACCTTGCACTCATCACGACGTTTCCAACACCATTAGATCGTGCGCTGAAGGACAAGAGATGTTGGGGAAAATCTAAATGTTACACAGTGAAGGCAGGATACAGTGAAATTGATGAGGTTTATAGTAGAAACAACAACAATGGGAAATTGAAAAAGATCTGGAGTAAGGATGGTTTGCCCAGGATAAGCGTTTTCTTCTAGATATTCTACCATGGCAAAACTTTAACAGCAGATAATTTGAGAAAAAGAGACTTATAAGGATCGCTGAAATGCATTCTCTGCAAGGAGTGTGAGGAGTCCCTTCAACACCTTTTTTTAGAGTGCAAATTCTTTAGGGAGGTGTGGCACCAAGCCTACAAGGAGCTGCAATTTGAATTGACTTTGTCGACAAAATGGGATGATATTTTTGTAAGATGGAAGGACTACTATCAAGGTTCACTTCTCAACAAACCAAATTTCGTAAGGGCTTGGGAAGCTCTTCCTAGATATATATGCTGGAAGATTTGGACAACGAGAAACAAAGAAATATTTGAGGGGGAAAAGAATCGTCTTGGAAAAGTAGCGACAGCTGCAAAAGTGCTTTGGGTGGAAGTTTTAAGCATGAAGGGAATGAACAACATTACTAAGGAAGCATTAACTATTGAAGAAAGAGATTGGGTCGCTAAATTGCTAGCTCTCCCGCCACACCATCCATGGATTTAATAATAATAAAAACATAACCTTGAATTCCTGGCAAATAAGAATGAATCCAGAAGATTTCAAATGCTGGTGGAAGAAATTGGGTTGTAGTTATTTATTCTTTGATGGTGCCTTAAAAGGAAATCCAGGGATGGTGAGAGTAGGGGGAGTCTATTTCAATTTGGAAGTTATCAAGTTGAAAGAATATACATGGGGAATCAGATAATATACTAATAATGGGGCTGAATGGTTAGCTTTAATAAAAGGACTGGAGTTGGCAAGGAAAGAAGGAATTGAGGAATTGGTAGCCTTTGGAGGTTCGTGCATGGTCATTGGAGAGGCAATGAATCTAGTAAGGAATAGAAAAATCCCAATAACAAAAAATCATCAGCTTTTAAAAAGCGTGGCAAATGAATATAAAGGCATCAACTTCCTTCACATTTTGAGAGAAAATAACACACATGCTGACAAGATGGCCAACCAGGGAGTGGATCTCGAGTGCGGAAGCCTATTATGTGATCAGCAGGACCTGGAGAGAAATTGGATTCCTTTATAGCGAACCATATCTTCACTTTCTTTGAATGCCCTGTTTTTATATTCTTCTGATTGGGCAGTTTATAAGGTGTTTTAGCTCTCATAGAATATGAATTGGGGATGATAAAAAGAGATTGGATAAAGAAGCGCAAGGTGGATTGGACCTGATCTTCCTTTGGGAGAAGTCAATGTCCAGGCTGTTGTAATTTTTGGTTACCCATTTTTTTATATAAAAAGCTCCTAAACCGTTATAGTTAAAAAAAAAGCAATATAGTTATTTAATACCTACATCTTAACTTAGTACTTATTTATTTTCAAAAAAATTAATGAAAATAATAACAAGTTTTTTATAATTAAATTATTGACATATGACTATTGTTATTTTTATTTTTTAATTGCTATTTATCATATCATATATGTAAAACCATATAAAATTAATTACTTTAAAATATAAACTAATTATTAAATATAAATTATATTTTTAATATTTTAATTTTAATTTCGATTTTTTATTATTATAATATTTAGTTTAATATATAATTTTAAATATTTTAAGTAAACGTTCTTATTAAAAAAAATTCTATAATTTTAGATGATATAGGTGGATGCTCTCGTTAAAAAAAAATACTTCATCATATAAATTAATAGACACATGTATACAAAAGATTATAATCTCAAATTTTAGATAAATGTATATAGCCCATATTAATTAACCCTTTATTTATGAGAATAAACAGAGTTCCAAGGTTAACCATCTATTCTTTACAGAGTTTCTGAATAAATATAATTCTACAGAATAGTAAATAAAAACAAGTATAAATATAAACATTAGATAAATTAAAGCTAACATCTCATGTTTAGAAACTATTTTATATTTAACAAACATGCTTATATACTATGCAAGATAAACGTGAGAGTCGAAACCCTAGCTTTTCATTTATCTTTTTATGAGTTAATTTATAAAAAATTTAACCATATACATTGATAACTATGTAAATAAACTTTACAAGAAGATTACAATGCATACTTTAGACTGATTACAGTTTTTTCTTAAGACAAATATCTTTTATAAACAAGCAAGATAAGTTTACAGTTAACATGTTAATAAACCACCACACACCTGTATTAGCCAAACCGAAGTAATAAGAAGCAGATCCTACGTAATAATTAATTGAAGAACACATTTAGACAAGGGTTTCATTCCAGTAAACCCTAGCTATTATATTCTGGACAAGTATAAAATTTATAAATTTTACATTACGACTAAGCTACAGTCTTCATATTAACCATATTTACTTTCAAAAGATATCTTAAACAATAAATTTCTTCACTGACAGTTGAACAAGGAAAAACACGATTTCACAATATCATTATTTATAGGTTAAGCGAAACTATAACAACACAGGACAAAGCTCAAGTTCAACAAAATCTTTAAGTATTAAACCAAGTGTAATACAATGTCAAGCCATAAGGCTGAATCTTAAATTAAAAACCAAATACATAACACGACTCGAAGGACGGTACTACCCAGCGTAACAACACGGGTTTGCAAGTAAAAACTGAAGTAAACATCATATTAAAATCTCTTCACTAATGAGAAACTGAGACAAGCTTCCAAGTACTATATTATCTCCTTCAACAACCCTCATTGCAACTAGGGTAAACCCCATTTTGAACTCAGGGCTTACCAGTTGGGTCATGAGTCCACTGAAGCCGGCCATTGTTGCCTCCTCACTGAAGTTTCGAGTTGTTGTGGGTTCCTGCAATAACACATTACCAAGCATTAGCACAAAGATCAATTTCCAAACTTAAAACCCTACTATATTAAATAACTTAACCAAGAATTTACATAATGAATTTTGAAGTTGTATTTACCTGTAAGCAAGAAGGGGATTCAAGCAACGAAGAATTTGTCACCAGCTTAACAATGTACACACAGGAGTTTTCAAACCCTACACCGACCGTGGAGTAAAAACAGTAACAAAGGAGCTTAAGCTTCACACAGTCGTGACAGGCCATGAGAAGAACATGACTTAGCTATGGACAGGCCGAGAGCCAAACACAAAAACAAGTAACCACTCGTGCTGTAAGTTTCACAACCACGAAGGTTTGAAATCAAAGACTGTGTTTTGGAAACTACAACAACATCAAACAAAAGCTTTGGAGCAAGCAAGCAAAGGAACATCCTCTCATGGTTGCCATGGAAACTACACAGACCAGCTTGTAGGCTAGCGAGAACCTCGTAGGCAAATGACAAGCAAATAGGGTTTCCAAGTCTTTAAAAGTCGCCAATGCATGGACGAGAGGTGCCCACGTGCCCTCCAAATATTTTAACTATGCAAGGGTTGAAGTCTATAGTCCATCTGCATTCAATAATCAAATTATTGTTGCAAGAATCAGTAAACAATTATGCAATAAACTATTGGAATGGATATATATGATCATAAAGGGAAACATAATATTTATTCAATAGTATCGTGGTCTTTGATATATGATTAACAATGACTCTTATCGTTGACCATAGAGTAAGGTCGTGAAAACCTTGCCATGGTAATATCCCAAGGTCGACCATAGCATAAACTATTCCATTAATAATTCGTTTCATACTATGCAAAACGACTTAAAATATTTATATATTATTGAAGCTTAAACCATATTATTTCGCAATCGATGGTTTAAAGTTGGTGAAATTGCTAGTAACTATCATATGTCATTTGACTATAGAGTAAAACATTTTAAAAAATGACAATAAACAATTTCAAGGATCAACCTTAGTGTAACCCTTTACAAATAATGTGTTGTATGATAGACTTGCTAATGACTATAATAGTGAACCTTATTATTAGTTACAAATTCAATGGTGTGTAATTGGTTCTGATAAAATATAGGAGTTTCTGTTTTAATGTCTCATGGATATAGACCTTATAATAGAAGTTCTAGGTAGTAAAATCTACCATAGTAGTTAGAATACACTACAACTTATTTGGAGTGAGGAATCTTGGTAATAATAATTTTACTATGGTATAAACCATGCATAAGGGTTATACATTATAGAAATAACAATGATAATGTGCTTACCTATAATTTAAACTTTATAAAAATGGTGATAGGAAGCATTCTATTTTTAAGACGATGTATTTAGTTATAAGAACCTAATTTACAATGTCATGGAAATTTCCAGATAGAAGATATTTACAGGAGTGCAAGTAACATTGATATTGGCACATTATAAAGTAAGATGGTATTGTACATAGTTACAATAATTCATGCAGCAAGCAATGATTCAAGTACTAAAGTTCATAACTTGAGGATTAGTAATTTCATATACAAGCTATAGGTTGATAAATTCCATGACTAGTAAGATAGAGACGAAATAGAAAACTTGTACCCTATTGGAAATCTTACCTTCAAACATGACAGAAATACTTTCATGAATACAAGACAGTTACTTTACCTCATCAGAGCTTGCTTTTAAATAATCAGTTATTTACTAGCATTTTAACATGCAACAGATATACTTCTTGCTACTTTATGAATTAAACTTCTACTTGATCGATCGTTACCTGTTAAACAGGTAAGAACCAACAATCCATCTGCGTTAGCATAAATGCTAAGTAAGCCCAATTTTTCAAAGATAGATTTCACCTACTTACCAAAAAAATAAACTTATTAGTCAAACTAAAATAAATCTGAATACAGGTCAATCTTATATAAATTACAAAAATGAAAAGCTGTATTAGTTATCGTAATATGAAATTGATTAATACTAAACATTAGACTGTTTCATTTTTCGCTAACCGCTAGCAATTAGTAAACTGCGTATTCGGACATTTTATGTTATCTTAAAAATTTTAAATTTTTATGAAATTTTGGGGTTATGACATGTGGTATCAGAGCACAAGGTTCAAACACTAGGCCTGGATGAAGCTCAACTTGCTTTTATGAAACAGTGTATTAAATCATTTTTCTGATGTATTTTCTTTTAATGTTATTCAACAGAGAAATTTGTTTCTGAGTCTAACAACAGGTATGGAAAGACTGGAGGAATATGCAGAAGAGGAATCTCCCTTTACTAAACAGGAAAACTTACAAAGAGAACCTATACAAGAAGACATAACCACTAATTCCTTAGAACTTTTACAAATAGTAAAAGAATTAAAATCTGAAATGGAATCTGTTAAAAAGGAAAATGAGAGGATTCTAAGAGCTCAAGAGGAGCTGAATCAGATCCTAACAAAAATATTTCATGCTAAGGGAAGGAGCAAAAGAGCTGAATCAGAAGATATAAGTTACCAACATAAGTATAAAAAGGATAAATAGACTAAAAATGAAAGCAGCTCATCTTCAGAAGTATTTGGTGATCAACGTAATTTTCATTCCACTAGTGATAGTAGTGATGACAACCATTATACTAAAAAGAGAAAATGTAAAACTTGTGAGGAAATTTCTGGGGAGTTTAAAAAGATCAAACCACCAACATTCAATGGGGAAACTGAGAAGGGGGAGGAAGCAGAATCCTGGTTATCTGGGATGAAGAAGTACTTCCAGATATATAACTATTCTAATCAATTAAAGGCCAGAATGGCTATCTATAATATTTCAGGGGAAGCTAATATATGGTGGAAATATTTAAAGAGAGTGAAAAGAATAAAAGAAAAGAACGTAAATTGGAGTACCTTCAAGAAGTACTTTAAAAATAAATTTTTATCTGAGCAGTACTATGAAGAAAGAGCAAAAGAATTCTATGAGCTTAAACTAGGTACAATGACTATGAAAGATTTAAACAACAAGTTTTTAAGTCTGCTTAGGTATGTTCCATACCTTGTAGATGAAAAACCGAAGGTACAGCGATTCCTCAATTGTTTACCTTATCACATAAAGGATAGGATTGAGTATGAAAATCCAAAAACTTTGGAAGAAGCTATGAGGAAAGCCAATTTCTGTTATGAACAGAACCGGAAAAAGGAGAGCATGGCCAACTGGAAGGCCAAAAAGAATAATAATAATTATGATCAAAAGAAGAAAAAGTTTGTGCCCAATCGGAATTCTAAAAACAATAAGGCCAGAAATTTTCCTAACAAGAATTTCCAAGGGAATAAGAATATTTCACCAAGCAATCAGAAAAATCTAAAGGGTAAAGAGTCTACTAATACTCATGGTAATTACACTAAAAACTTTGAACGAAAAGAACCCATAAAGTGTTGGGAGTGTAATGGCCCACATTATGATTTAGTCTGTCCTAATCGAAAAAAGACTGTTAGTAATATCCATACAGTTCAGGAGGACATGACTGTTGGAGATTTAGCAAGGACTATGCCCAGAATCAATGCAGCCTTGAAGAATCGACAAGCAGACTATCAAACTTCCATGGTGGAAGTAGAAGGTAAGATAAACCAAACCCCTATAGCTATTTTAATTGATCCAGGAGCTAGTATAAGTTATATTTCACCTAAATTGGTAGAAAAATGCAAGCTGCCTCTTGAAATTTGTGAAATTTCTTGGTTGGTTTAGTTAGCCACTGGTGCAAAAAGGAACGTGACTTGTTTTGTAAAGAAATGTGCAATAGTTATGGATCAATTTGAAACTTTTGTAAAGCTTAATGTATTACCTCTTGGTTCTTACGACATACTAATCAGTATGGATTGGTTAGAGCAACATAGGGTGATCTTAAATTGTTATGATAAAACCTTTACTTGTATAAATAATGATGGAAAATCAATAAGTGTAAAGGGAATCCCTAGAAAAACAACCATAATGCAGATTTCTGCTCTGCAACTTAAGAGAGCTGTTAGGAAAGGTTGTAAGGATTATGCAGTAACAGTAACTAATGAGGAAAATCTAAATAGTATAGATAAATTAAAATTAGAGGATATACTAGTTTTTAAAAAGTATGCAGATGTGTTTTCAGAAGAGATTTCGGGACTGCCTCCAAAAAGGGAACTAGATTTTACCATTGAGCTGGTACCAGGTGTAGTACCCAGCTCAAAGGCCCCTTATCGAATGAACATACTTGAACTTAATGAACTAAAGTCACAATTAAAAGAACTTATTGACAAGAAGTATATACGACCCAGTGTGTCTCCCTGGGAGGCACCTGTCATCTTCGTTAAGAAAAAGGACGAAACTATGCGACTTTGCATAGATTACCGTCAGTTGAATAAGATGACTATTAAAAATAGGTACTTGTTGCCTTGCATAGATGATCTGTTTGATCAACTACATGGAGCCACGTTGTTTTCGAAAATTGATTTAATGTCTGGATATCACCAAGTTATGATTAAAGATGAAGACATCTTTAAAACAACTTTTAGTACTCGATATGGCCATTACAAGTTTGTCGTCATGCCACTCAGGCTTACTAACACCCCAGCTATTTTTATGTGTTTAATGAACAATGTAATGCATAAATATCTAGACAAATTTGTGGTCATGTTTATCAACAACATATTAATCTATTCAAAATCTGAAGAAGAACATAAGGAACATTTAAAAATTGTTTTGCAAGAGTTGTGAAATCATCAACTCTTTGCAAAGTTTAGTAAATGCAATTTCTTTAAGGATAAAATTCAGTACTTAAGACATGCGGTGACTAAGGAAGGAATTTCGGTGGATCCCGAAAAGATAAAGGCGATTGAAGAGTGGCCAGTTCCCAAAGATGTAACTGATGTTTGGTCCTTCATGGGAATTACCGGTTATTACTGGAGGTTCATTGAAGGTTTTTCAAGAATCGCAATTCCGATAACTTCTTTGCAAAAGAAGGGAAAGAAATCTGATTGGAATCAGAAGTGTGAGGATAGTTTTTAAAAGTTAAAATTTTATTAACCAGCGCACCTATTTTAAGAATAGCTGATCCAAATAAAGATTTTGTAGTCTGTACTGATGCCTACAATGATGGTTTAGCTGGATTATTGACTCAAGAAGGGCATGTTATCGCTTATGAATCTAGCAAATTAAAAATTCATGAAAAGAATTATACAACTTATGATTTGGAATTAGTTGTTGTTATACATGCTCTAAAGATGTGGCATCATCATCTAATTGGCAGAAAAATTATTCTAATGACCGATAATAAAGGACTAAAACACCTGTTAGATCAGCCTAATCTGAATGCTAGACAAGCTAGGTGGCTAGCTTTTCAAAGTGAGTATGATTTTGAAATTCAGCACATTAAAGGGAAAGAAAATAAAGTTGTTGATGCATTAAGTAGAAATGCAAGGCTGAACTTTACAGTAGTTATTAGTACTTATACAACAGATCTGGAAGAACAACTTAAAGCAGGGCTAGAACAAGATGAAATTTACCAAAAATTACAAGCAAAAATGAAAGAAAATCCAACAGAAAGTTTAAGTAAAGGGTACAATGTGAATGAAAAAGGATTTTTACTGTATAATGACAGGATGTATGTACCTAATGTACCTAAAGTTAAGTTATTAATTTTAGATGAATTCCATAAAACTCCATACTCATGCAATCCAGGTTATCAGAAGACTATAACTATGTTAAGAAAAGAATATTTTGGGCCAAACATGAAGACTGAACTGGTAGAATATATCGCTAGGTGTTTTGAATGTCAGCAGATAAAAACTGAACATCAACACCCAGCTGGATTACTTCAGACATTGCCCATTCCTAGCTGGAAATGGGAGATAATTAGTCTTGATTTTGTTACTAGACTGCCTAAAAATCAAAATTTAAATGATTCTATAATGGTAGTAGTTGACAAATTGAGTAAAGCATCCCACTTTCTACCTGTTAAAACTACGTATAAAGCTGCAAACATAGCTGATATCCTTCTAAAGCAAATTTTTTGACTGCATGGGATATCGAAAGTTATAATCTCAGATAGAGACCCTAAATTTACAGGTAACTTTTGGAAATCTCTGTTTAAAGGATTAAACACCACACTAAATTCTAGTACTTCGTTCCATCCTCAAACTGATGGACAGACTGAAAGAGTAAACCAAGTACTAGAAAATTTACTAAGAATGTATGTAAAAGATCAGCCAGGTAAATGGGAGGATTATTTGCACCTTGTGGAATTTGCTTATAATAATTATTATCAAGCTTCATCCAGATTTAGTCCTTTCGAAATCTTGTATGGAAGGAAGTGTAACACTCCTATCTCTTAGAGTAATCCGGTGGACAGATTAGTAATAGGTCCTGAATTATTGAAAGAAATGGAAGAAATTGTAAAGTAGGTACAAGGTAATCTAAAAACTGTGCAAGATCGACAGAAAAGTCAAGCTGACCTTAAAAGAAATCCAAAGGAGTTTCAGGTGGGTGAACATGTGTTCATCAAGGTGAGACCCAAAAAGATCTCTTTGAAGTTGGGTAGTTGTGCCAAACTAGCACCTCGTTACTGTGGTCCATTTGAAATACTATCCAGGGTTAGATAGGTAGCTTATCAATTAGCATTACCACCGAATTTAAGAGTTCATAATGTTTTTCACATTTCTGTATTAAAGAAATATGTTCATGATGCTACTCATGTTGTTAACTGGAATGATGTACAGGTGGAACCAGAAGGATATTTTCTAGTGAAACCGGACTGTATCCTCGGGCAGAGGGAGATCACACTTCAAAGCCACACCATTGGTCAAATGAAGGTGCAATGGAAGCACCTTAGTCCAGAGGAAGCCACCAGGGAATTGGAAAGTAATATGCGGGATGCATATCTAATTCTGTTCCAGGGGAATTCTAAGGATGAAGAATAAATAACATCGAGGACGATGTTATAATTTAAGGGGGTGTGTATGTCTCATACCCCAATTTTGCAAAAACAATTTTATATTATTTGAGCACAATATGTTAAAATTTATGCTAAGTTGTAATTGATGACTCAGCAGGGTCAAGGATATTTAATGTAATTCTGAATATTTTATTTATAAATAAATAAAGGAGGAGACAACAGCTTAGGAGACCTATTAAAAGAGTGTTTACTGGTCAAATTGGTGGAGGAGACTGGGTGGAGATCAAACTGACATGTGGCAGCATCCTCAAACCACTTCCAACTATTGCAGGTGGCAACCTCCCTACATTTTTAGTCATGATTCCCCAAGAAAGTGGAATCAAAGCAGGTGGCTCAATTAATGAAAACTGACCCAAAAAATACGTAGGCAATCTTTATAAAAATTCCCATTGAAGAGAGCTGATCCTGCTCATTCTAGAGAAGTGATCATTCAGGTTGAATGAATGTATTTCAGAGAAATTCAATGAAAGCAAAATTTGGAAAGTGTTTGAGGGGATAACTACTGATTGATCTAGAGCATCTTTTAAGCTGAAGATTATACTGCTGAAAGAACAGTGTTTTACTGAGGTATTGAACTAGTCAGTTGACAGAGGGTTCTACTGTTTGCACTCTCGACCAGTTCTCACCCAAGAAGACCAGGAACAGGCTCGAGGGTCCTAAGAAAGCGTTGTTTGAGCGCTCTCCAAGAAATTGGTAGGGAGGAATGGCCTTCTAAAGCTGTTGTCATCTTTCCTCAATAGGTTCTATGTTATTTTATTTTACTGTGTTAGTTAAATAAATCTTGTTTTGACTGCTATGTGAATGTTAAAAGTTCAAAGTTTATGAAATGCTAGATTTAGTATTTTTATTAGATTGTTATAGAAATGATATTGGTTTAGAGAGATTAATGAATAGATTGAAAATAAATTTCTACACTGTGTTTTTCCCCACCTGGAAACTACGTCCTACTCTAGCATAGTTAGAATGTTTTAGGTAGATGAAAAAATTCTTAAGAGAATGAAAATAGCAAATAGGATCTTGTATCTGTAGATAGCAGAGTAAATTTATTTCAATGTTTTAAATCTTAGGAAAAACACTGTTATGGTTCATTTGTGCTTGTTGTTTTTACTTAGTATAACTAAATAAATTGCAAGAAAAGAAATAGTAACTACATTAGAGTTACAGTAACAATATACTAATATAAATAAAAGTTTATAGAAATCAACAGCTAAGTATATAAACTAGTTATTAACGAAGCAGCTTATCTTTTAAAAACTAATAACTAAATCTTAAGCTATTACTTAATATAAAGCAGATTAGGGTTATATTTTAAAAACCATTTATTTATGAGAATAAACAGAGTTCCAAGGTTAACCATCTATTCTTTACAAAGTTTCTGAATAACTATAATTCTACAGAATAGTAAATAAAAACAAGTATAAATATAAACGTTAGATAAATTAAAGCTAACATATCATATTTAGAAACTATTTTATATTTAACAAATAGGCTTATATACTGTGCAAGATAAACTTGAGAGTCGAAACCCTAGCTTTTCATTTATCTTTTTATAAGTTAATTTATAAAAGTTTTAACCATATACATTGATAACTATGTAAATAAACTTTATAAGAAGATTACAATGCATAATTTAGATTGATTACAATCTTTTCTTAAGACAAATATCTTTTATAAACAAGCAAGATAAGTTTACAGTTAACAGGTTAATAAACCACCACACACATGTATTAGCCAAACCGAAGTAATAAGAAGCAGAGCCTAAGTAATAATTAATTGAAGAACACATTTCGACAAGGGTTTCATTCCAGTAAACCCTAGCTATCATATTCTGGACAAGTAAGTATAAAATTTATAAATTTTACATTACAACTGAGCTACAGTCTTCATATTAACCATATTTACTTTCTTCACTGACAGTTGAAGAAGGAAAAACCCTATTTCACAGTATCATTATTTACAGGTTAAGCGAAACTATAACAACATAGGACAGAGCTCAAGTTCAACAAAATCTTTAAGTACTAAACCAACTGTAATACAATGTCAAGCTGTAAGGCTGAATCCTAAATTAAAAACCAAATACATAACACGGCTCGAAGAACGATACTACCCAGTGTAACAGCAAGGGTTTTCAAGTAAAAACTGAAGTAAACATCATATTAGAATCTCTTCACTAACGAGAAACCGAGACATGCTTCCAAGTACTGTATTATCTCCTTCAACAACCATCATTGCAAATAGGGTAAAACCCATTTTGAACTCAATGCTTACTAGTTGGGTCATGAGTCCACTGAAGACAGTCGTTGTTGCCTCTTCACTGAAGTTTCGAATTGTTGTGGGTTCTTGTAACAACGCATTACCAAGCATTAGCACAAAGCTCAGTTTCCAAACTTAAAACCCTACTGTATTAAATAACTTAACCAAGTATTTGCGTAATGAAGTTTGGAGCTGTCTTTACATGTAAGCAAGAAGGGGATTAGGGAAACGAAGAAGTTGTCACCATCTTAACAATGTACACACAGGAGTTTTCAAACCCTACGTTGACCGTGTAGTAAAAATAGTAACAAAGGAGCTTAAGCTTCACACAGTCGTGACAGGCCACAAGAAGAACATGACTGAGCTATGGACAAGCCGAGAGCCAAACACAAAAACAAGTAACCACTCGTGCTGTAAGGTTCACAACCACGAAGGTTTCAAATCAAAGACTGGATTTTGGAAACTACAGCAACATAAAACAAAAGCTTTGGAGAAAGCAAGCAGAGGAACAGCCTCTCATGGCTGCCATGGAAACTACACAGAGCAGCCCACAGGCTAGCAAGAACCTCGGAGGCAAATGACAAGCAATTAGGGTTTCCAAGTCTTCAAAATTCACCAATGCATGGACAAGAGGTGCCCACGTGCTCTCCAAATCTTTTAACCATGCAAGGGTCGAAGTCTATAGTACATTTGCGTTCAATAATCAAATTATTGTTGCAAGAATCAGTAAACAATTATGCAATCAACTATTGGAATGGATATATATGATCATAAAGGGAAACATAAACTTTATTCAATAGTATCGTGGTCTGTGACATATGATTAACAATTATTCTTGTCGTTGACCATAGAGTAAGGTTGTGAAAACCTTGCCATGGTAATATCCCAAGGTCGACCATAGCATGAACTATTCCATTAACAATTCGTTTCATACTATGCAAAATGACTTAAAATATGTATATATTATTGAAGCTTAAACCATATTATTTTGCAATCAATGGTTTAAAGTTGGTAGAATTGCTGGTAACTATCATATGTCATTTGACTATAGAGTAAAACGTTTTAAAAAATGACAATAAACAATGTCAAGGATCAACCTTAGTGTAACCCTTTACAAATAATGTGTTGTATGATAGACTTGCTAATGACTATAATAGTGAACCTTATTATTAGTTATAAAATCAATAGTGCGTAATTGGTTCTGATAAAATATAGGAGTTTTTGTTTTAATGTCTCATGGATATAGACCTTAGAATAGAAGTTCTAGGTAGTAAAATCTACCATAGTAGTTAGAATACACTACAACTTATTTGGAGTGAGGCATCTTGGTAATAATAATTTTACTATGGTATAAACCATGCACAAGGGTTATACATTATAGAAATAACAATGATAATGTGCTTACCTATAATTTAAACTTTATAAAAATGGTGATAGGAAGTATTCTATTTTTAAGACACTGTATTTAGTTATAAGAACCTAATTTACAATGTCATGGAAATTTCTAGATAGAAGATCTTTACAGGAGTGCAAGTAACATTGATATTGGCACATTATAAAGTAAGATGGTATTGTACATAGTTACAATAATTCATGCAGCAAGCAATGATTCAAGTACTAAAGTTCATCACTTGAGGATTAGTAATTTCACATACAAGCTACCGGTTGATAAATTCCATGACTAGTAAGATAGAGACGAAGTAGAAAACTTGTACCCTATTGGAAATCTTACCTTCAAACTTGATAGAAATACTTTCATGAATAAAAGACAGTTACTTTACCTCATCAGAGCTTGCTTTTAAATAATCAGTTATTTACTAGAATTTTAACATGCAACAGATATACTTCTTGCTACTTTATGAATTAAACTTCTACTTGATCGATCGTTACCTGTTAAACCTGTAAGAACCAGGAATCCATCTGCATTAGCATAAATGCTAAGTAAGCCCAAGTTTTCAAAGATAGATTTCACCTACTTGCCAAAAAAATAAACTTATTAGTAAAACTGAAAGAAATCTGAATGCAGGTCAATCTTATATACATTACAAAAATGAAAAGTTGTATTAGTTATTGTAATATGAAACTGATTAATACTAAACGTTAGACTATTTCATTTACACTAACCGCTAGTAGTTAGTAAATTGCGTATTCAGACATTTTATGTTATCTTAAAAAATTTTAATTTTTATGAAATTTTGGGGTTATGACACATGTCATGGTGGAACATGAGGAAAATTCTAATTTGTGAGTGTTTGCAAAGGGAGATGACATTGAAGATATTGGAAAAGCACTTGTTTTAAATGATTATGAGGGGGACTAAACAATGGGAGAGATAGTTGAGGACATGTCATTTGGATCAGCTAGAATATGTGCTTATTTATCCAAAGATTGGGTAGATGAGTACATAATAGAGATGGATATCCAAGGGTAGATCATTCTTTCTCATTTTGGTAAGAGATGCTTTGACACCTCATTCATTGGGGAATCTTGTGAGCAAGAAGAAAATCCAAAATGAATGCTCTTTGGAAGAGAATTTTCATGGACGATGTTGTCCAAGTGCTAGATGTGCATCTATATGAATTAAATAGGGGAGCACGCGTGGGAGCGCTCCCATCCCTGACCTTAGCCTACGTCATGAAAATCATGAACATGGTAGCCTTCATACCAAAGATGAAACAGTACTACCTGAGGTAATAATGATCCCAAGCTAGCCGACGATCCCATCGCATAGTGCCAATCTTATCAATCCTAGCTGCATGAACAAAAATAATGGTGCAGTACAGCCACCCTAATCGCCAGACATTTAAAATAGCGTGATGACACAGCATTAGGCTGGCCTCGTGTAGGTGTGCTCACACCTCCTATCACCACTTGTCCTCTCGTCTGCCAGACCAGCCATCTATGATTCCCTGACAGCGTCCCTTATGGCCAGTTGGTGACAATGATGGGCCCAATCCTCCTCTCCAAAAGCCTCTAGGCTGTCGCATCGAAAGCCTCCTTCATTATCCATGCCAGCATTTGATAAACAATCGGCCGATTTGTTGGCCTCCCATCTGACATGGCAGAAAGATATCGCTGGGTAAGAGAGGAGAAGGGTGCGCAGCTGGTCCAGCCGAAAATCAAGATGCCAATTGGGAGAAACCTTTTCTGACGTTTGCCCATTCATCATCCTTTTGTACATCTGGATAAGAGTGTCGAAGTCACCTTTGATGATCACTGGGAAAAAGGCACCCCTGATCAAAACCTCGAAGCCTCAAATTAAACCTTCCAATTCGGGTGAGTTGTTGGTATCCTACCTTATTGAGCCCGGGAATACCATCGTGATCCTGCCATCGTCGTCGCGACAAAGACCCCCAAATCCCGCCAGGCCTGGATTGCCTTTGGAAGCACCATCAAAGTTCAGCTTGAAGACAAGGGGGGGAGGGGCTGACCAAAACTTCAGGCTAGAGGGTTGGCATAACTTTTCCCGTTGGCGCAGACCATCCATGATGGATCTATCTAGTCCCCAATTCGCGGCTATTTTGGCTTCCTCTCGAGGGATAATCTTGTCCTGATCGTGCCACTACATGCATTGAATGGAAGATAGCAGGTTGTCCTTCACCATTTTCCACACCTCCTCCGCATCTTTACGATGATCCCTGAAGATCCGAGCATTTCGTTCCTTCCATAAGCACCACATAGTCATACCTAGGAAGGCTTCCTAGATTGTTCTGATGATAGGGTTTCTGAAGGCTTTTGGGTGCCAATCATGAAGGGACTGAGATGGTTGGCCACGCCTTCTGTCACTCCGACAAAATCCCATCACTCCCTTGTCCCAAACCGCTGCTGCAAAGGTGCAACTATCCAACAGGAGGTTCATGGATTCCTCCTCTCGGTAGCACAAGCAGCATTGAGAAGGACCTTGGCCCCCCCGCTTGTGTAAGTTGTCACAAGTGAGAATTGTCCCTCAGACAACCAGCCTTGGGCCAAAGGTTGGCTGCCCATATTTTTTTCCAAATATCATCCACCACAGCCTGATGAGTGATCCTAATTTGATAGGCCTCCTTAATGTTAAAGGAACCTCTGGACGTGTATCCCCGTCTTAATACATTGGGACCCTCTTGAACCTTGATGAAATGTTTGTTCAGTTCCTCCTGAAAGGCCTCCCAATCCTCCTCACTTGTGGGTTCAGGTTTCTCCTGAAAGTCCCAATGGCGTTGATCCCTGAAATCTCCAACCAACCATGCCTGGTTCACTTGAACCCTGCCCCCCTCAATCACCTGCTGATTGATGCCAATCAAATGCCGATCCTTGCTGAGGATGGGGAGCTGGTTCCATGAATCCTCCCAAAATTTTTCCCTACTTCCATCCCTGATCTCCCAAAAACTATGCTCCTGGATTATAGTCCTACTAGCCAAAGCTTTCAACCAAATGGGGGAGCCATTTGGGGACTCATTGAATCTAATCAATTGATGGATAGGCCTATCTCAGGCATATTTCATGTGCCATAGTTTGTCCCAAGGCTCCGAGGAATAGTTTACCCAGCGCCACCAAAATTTGGTTCCTTGAATTTCTGTCATCACTTCAGGGTCTCTGAGGCCTAAACCACCTTGCTCCTTGGGCCTGCAGATGTCCTCCCAACTCACCAATGAGAATTTGGCCATCGCCTCCCGTTCCCCCCAGATAAAATTACATTGTAAATGTCGAATTTCCTTGAGGATGGACTTGGGAGCAGCTAAAATCGAGAAGAGGTAGGTCGGCATAGCTTGCAAAATGGACTTGACCAAAATTAGCCTGCTGGGGAAATTTAAAGGCTACACCACCCAGCTTGAAAGTTATTGTTTCAATCTATCCAAAAGTTCCTGCTAGGACTCCTGTTACGGCCTCCCCATCCCAAAAGGGATCCCAAGGTATTTGGACGGGAAAGCCCCTATCGCAAACCCCAGGACTCTTAAAATGTTCCTCTGAGTGGTCGGGGGAGTGTTGACAAAGAATACTTGGGACTTGTTAGGATTGACCACCAGGATAGAGGCCCTAGCGAAGATATCCAAGCTATTCTTGAAGCTTCGTGCTTCTTGGACTAAAGGGTGCCCCATGAGCATGGTATCGTCAACAAAATGCTGGTGAGTCTAAGGAGGGGCCCCCTCATGAGCCTTAACTCCCCTTATTTCCCCACGACCAGCCTAGGAAGCAATGAGGCGACTCAGACCTTCCGCCATAAGGATGAAGAGTAAGGGAGATAGAGGATCTCCTTGGCGAATACCCCGAGAAGGTTGGAAAGTATTGGTTGGGGAACCATTAAGGAGAATGTTGAAGAAGGGCGTAGTGACCAAACCCATGACCCACTCTACCCAAGCACGAGAGAAACCAAAGGCTCCTAACATTTTCTCCATGAATTCCCAATTTAGCTTATCATATGCCTTGGCTATGTCCAGTTTGATCATCATACTAGGAGTCCTAGTGATTCTAAGTGAGTGCAGCACCTTGTGAACCAGAATAACCCCATCTAGGATCTGTCTTCCTTCCACAAAACCAGACTGCTCTGGGATAATAAGCATCGGGAGAAGGGGTTTGAGCCGATTAGCACTGACCTTGGATATAATTTTGTAGATGACGTTGCATAGCGCTATCAGTCTGAATTTGTCAGGAGTGTCTACCCCTGCCTCTTTGGGAATTAAGGTAAAAAAGGTAGCATTGAAGGCTTTGAGGACACCCCTCTTGGTCTTGGATTCCTCAATAATGGCTAGCACGTCCTCCTTGACAAGGTCCCAGAAGTGGTGAAAGAAGTTGGTTGTGAAACCATCACGTCCAAGGGATTTCCCTAGGGCCATTTGGTTGACCGCTTCCTTTACCTCCTGCATCTCTATAGGTTTGGTCAGCATTTCATTGTTTTCTCCAGTGACCACCCTAGGGATTAAGCTAGTGATCTGCTCAATATCCCGATTTCTATCCCCTCCATCCTCTCTGAGAATCTCAGAGAAGTGTAGGGTGAGTTTAGCTTCAATCTCCTATCTAGTTTCCACCCTAGTGCCATCTCCTTTCTTAAGTTTCTCGATTCTGGAATTGTTCCTGTTCTGGATCACCGAGTTGTGAAAGAATTTGGTGTTTCTTTCACCCTCTTGCAGCCATTTGACCCTCGCCTTCTGTTACCAGAAAATCACCTCCTGCTTTTCCCTAGCCTCCAGCTGACTCATTAAATCCTTCTCTTTGACTTTCATGTCCTCATCCCATCCTCCTTCCATGCCTTGTCTATTAATGAGATCCAGCTCAGATAACAAATTTTTTTGTCCTCAAATATGTTCCCAAATTCCTTCCTATTCCACATGCGAATTTTTTCCTTCAGGGTCTTGAGTTTCTACTGAAAGCGGTACATAATGGTTCCAGGGGGGGGGGACCAAATCCTGCCACCATTTACTGACAAAGTCCTTGAAATCTCTATGCTCCATCCAGAAGTGTTCAAAATGAAAAGGTTTTCTCATAGGGGTGCTAGACCAATGCCAAGAAAGGCAAATGGGCCAGTGGTCCGAGCCAGTTGTTGGGAGAACATCAGCCAGAAGCTCCCCCAAACTGTGCATGATATTCTTTGACACCAGGAACTAATCCAGGTGGGAGGCCGCCATATACTCCCCCCCTCTTTTGTTGTTCCAAGTGTACCAACCATTTCCTGTCTCCATGTCAACCAACGAGCTCTAGGACAAAAACTCACTGAAAGACTCCTGGTATTTATCCAGGAAGTGTCTACCACCTTTCTTCTCCCCTAGATTGGCAATCAGGTTGAAGTCCCCACCGAGCACCCACATCCCCTGCTATGATTGCTCTTTGAACCAATTGAGGAAATACAGGAAGGACTACTTCTCAGGGAAGCTGCTAGGGCCATAAACATTCCCTAGGGAGCCCTTCACCCCTAAATCCAAAAAAAGAACATCTGCCATTAGGGAAAACTTATTGGCACACTAGTTAGAGAACTCCAAAGTCTGGGGCTGCCAAAATATTGCCACACTGCCAGATTGACCACCTACATCTAGGGCCATAAGGTGACTTCCTTTCCAGATTTTATCCTTAATCTTCTCTAAACCCCCCAAACTGCATTTAGTTTCTTAGAGGAAAATAATATCCAGTGTTTCTTGCTTAATTTTCCGATTTAGAGTTTTCCACTTCCTGGGGTTGCCACACCCCCTTATATTCCATGATATGATCTTCATTGACAACTCTTTTTAACTTCAGAGAAAGCCACCCTAATTATTGGATACTCGCCAAATTCAATCAGCCGGACTATAACTACTGCTATGCGCTACTTATTCGTCTTCCTCCCTCTTCGAAGTTCCTCCTCCGGATACTTCCTCTTGATACCTTTCTGGGCATTAGGATCAATCCCGAGGCTCTCAAGAGAGCCCGTTCAAATGATTTCCTCCTGAAGGACTTCAAGCTGGCATCTTGAGACATAACCTTGTCCCTTCTTCCTACATTCCTCCTCAATCGCGTCTAGGTCTAGCTCACCTAGTTCCATGTCTTCACCTTCCTCCTCCTCTGTGCCTTCCATCTATTTATCAGCCTCCTCCTCTTGGGGTTTGGGAAGGTTTTCCTACTGGTTTGAAACTGGTTTCGCCACTGCACTTTCTTCATCCTCATTCATTGACTCTAGCACCTCCAAAGGATTCCCTAGTTTGTTCTCCTTTGTCACCGACTCCTTTTTCATGATGGGTTTTCCTCCCCCTTTGCTTCTCCTTATGTTCTTGACCTGAGTAAACCCATTCGCTTCCTGGTCCTTACCTTGATGGGGGCAGACGATTCAGTCCTAGGGCTAAGTTTAGGGCAATTCCTTCCGAGGTGACCATAGTCATGACAGTGGCGGTATCTGAAGGGGAGTTTCTCATAGTCGATGGGATGGATCCACTCCTCGTCTTCCCAATTGAGACTAATTGCTTCTGGGAGCTCTCTGGAGAGGTCCATATAGACACAAATCCGAGCGAAGGCAGTGTACCTTTGGATCTTGGTTTGTTCTACTATTTTTATGAATTCCCCCATGGTATTTCCAATGTTCTTCAGAGTCTCCATATCCCAGTATTCACTCAAAAGAGAGAAGAGGCAAATCCAAACTGGCGCGATTGTCATGTCCTCTATCTATGGGTTAAAACGCTCCTTCCATGAACGTAGGTACAACCCTGCCGAGAAGAAGAAGTATGGGCCTCCCTCCATGAATCTATCCCTGTCTTCCTGATTAAAGAAGATAATAGCGAAGAAACCCTTTGAGCCTAACTGAAGATCGTAGTGGCATTTAGGGTTCTATACACCATTAATCCATTTAATCAGGTCTTTCTCCTTCAGCCATATCCCCACAATTTTCCCTATTAGGGATTTTTCCTTCCAGGATTCAATCTTGCCTCTGACTGCCTCAGATCGCATATATATCACTGGGATAGAGGCCGTCTTTGGAAAGCATCCCCCCAACCCAACCTTCTTTCCTTTCCTAGAGCCTGGCTGACTCCCCCCTTCCTTTCCGACCTCGACCTGCTCCTCCCGTCCAGCTACGGGATCCCCACCGACCTGGGAAATATCCCCCTGCCGTAATGCCACCATGGCATGCTGCAGGGGGCCTGAAGGAAATGCTTGTGGGCAGATCGACGTGGCCTGGCTGCCCTTCACCCTGCGTTACCAGGGAGAACCCTAGCGGCGCCTTGCTCCGTTGCTCCTCAAAACGTTCCGCTCTCCTCTATTGAAAATTAGATTTTTTTAACTTTACAAGAAGATTACAATGCATACTTTAGACTGATTACAGTATTTTCTTAAGACAAATATCTTTTATAAACAAGCAAGATAAGTTTATAGTTAACAGGTTAATAAACCACCACACACCTGTATTAGCCAAACCGAAGTAATAAGAAGAAGAGCCTAAGTAATAATTACTTGAAGAACACATTTAGACAAGGGTTTCATTCTAGTAAACCCTAGCTATTATATTTTGGACAAGTAAGTATAAAATTTATAAATTTTACATTACGACTGAGCTACAGTCTTCATAAGTTTAGAAAATCATGAAAATCTACACAAAGCTACAATTGCCCAAATTAACTAAGGAAGGCATATTAGATGAGGATTGGACCAAGGAAGCTTTCCTAATAATTTAAATATCTTATAAAAGAGGGAGGGTGCACCACATTGACATATTTTAGCTCATTTTTGTTTGGTTTTGGGAGCTCTAAGCTTTCAATTTGACTTGGGAGATGTTCCCCTAATCACAACTAAGAGATGTGCCTCTGCTGCTTCAACTAGCTAATTTTGTTTAGATGATGGAATCCAACCACTGTAATGATTTTATTTTAGGCCCTCAATTTAAATCAATTCTAATTCAAGATCCATAACAAGCTTTGTGAATGTAGTAGTTTGAATCTATGATTTTTTCCAGTTATTCTCCATGCTATTTGTTTCTACTAAAAAATTCCATGCATCAGCCTCTTGCGAGAGGATTTTTTGACTAATACCTCATGTAATGGATATTATTTCAATATTATGATATTATTCTAGAACTTTCATGATTTCAAAATCTAGTATTTATATCATTTTCCAATACCTACTCTAGATTTGCATCAAAATTGTCTACTTTTAAGTAAACATTCAATATTTCATCTTCTAGTCAGTGAAATTGCATTATGTAAGTTCCTAGAGTTGATTAATATCATAAGGAATGCATTCCATGTCTAAATATTCAAATCCATTGGCCTCTTATGCTATTTGTGACACCCTAAACTCAGACTAGTTATGTAGTCTTAAATTGTCCTATTCTTCCCAAACCCACTGAAACCACCAATTCACTTTCCAAAATATGAACCACGTGACTTTTTATACATATATTACTGTAACCCAAGTATACATACATATTTTGAAGCATCAAGAGCCGTTGGGTTTCCATAGAAGTTCTAGGCACTGAAACTACATGGTCTTTGAACCATCACGGGCATGATGTACCCAGAGAACAAGCCCACCACAATATGTATGAAATTAAAAAACATATGATCAGAGTTATAGACCTGAATATACCATCTACAATTCATATCATTATCTCTTATCTTCCATAGTTTTGTACATGTTCAAAATGTCTTATAAATCCTAGCAAAAAATAATTACTAGTTTGGTCTCATATTTTCCACTAGTTTTTATTTGAAGTTTTGTAAGTTTTGATAAATGTACATCAGATCGGAATAGATAAATCAAAAGTGGTGTCAGAAAACTTTCCTCTACTCCTATGGAAATTAATCTCTCAGTTAAAGAAATCTTGCATATCACATCTCAAGTTGCAACCATGAGGCTTGTACCAGTAGTTGAAGATGATGACTTTGAATAGTTTGTAGAAGAATTATGTTGATGGAGGCCTACCAAGAGTTGCGGATGATGAATTCTATAATCAAACATATACAGAATAAATCAGGTATGATGCTCTAATGGTTAACAAATACTTGGAAAAGGCCATAGAAGTATGTGAAAACATGCCCCACTGCTACTAGAAGTATCTAGCATTCGACAAAGAGGTTTGTGAAGCCATGAATTTCAAGGATTATTTCTATCTTAGTTATGTATTTTGTCTCAAGGATTTATATGAGGAATCATTGAAGACTATAAAACCAAGTTGTTCCACCTCTCAAAGTAAAGGATAAGAAAGAGTACCAAATGTGAAGCTTCATTAAATCCATCTTCGTATAGTTGCATCATGAGAACCTTTGGATTTTCTTAAAAAAAACTCTAAATATGCATTTGCTAGCTTGATAGAGAAAAATAAAAATAAAAATAATCTATTAGAATACATGAATAAAATCCTTATTGATGAGGTTTGCACAACAAAAGAGCAAGGTGATCATTCCCTTGAGCCTACCACCAATGTTGCAAAAGAACAATACACAGAGAAAAATTACAGTCTAGACATGGATGAAAGATAATCTAGTAATGGATGCTCAAGTATTTATATTGGTGACATAGCGATAATACTTGAAGAAAATATTGCAAGCACAAGTTCCCTCATGCATGAAGAATAAGAGATTGCAGTAGCAGAAGTTTTCTCGAGATCAATTTTTCAGTCACCACTTGAACTGCATTATGAAGTTGATCTCACTAATGAAGAAGAGGAGGTTCATCCTCAAGAACCTCATTTCCTTGCATGTACTTTGAGTATGAGCGAAAGGAATATTAATGAGGACTTAAGAATTTTAATTGACACTATTTCATTGGTATCAAATTATTGTTGGAGAGTTGCATCAATGGAGGATCCATCGTCCATTAAATACTTGGAGACCATTTAGAAAACAATGAAATACATCAAAGGTAAATTTTTACATTTGTTTTCTGATAGAGATCATCTTCTTGATATTGTGGAGATGTATCATAGTGCTTCATTGGAACATGAAGAGGACATTAGAAACATCACTCTTGAGTTGGAGATCACCCAAAACCCTCTTCCAGAGTCAAGGTTGCATATTGATCAACATCCAAAGGATTGTAATGTACCACACCTTCCATCCTACATGGAATATGATCATGTGCACATGGAAGGAAACACTTTGGATGTGATGGAGTATCCTCATGTTGTCACATACCCCCAATTTTGCAAAAAAAAATTTATATTCTTTGAGGACAATATGTTAAAATTTATGCTAAGTTGTAATTGATGACTCAGCAGGGTCAAGGATATTTAATGTAATTTTGAATATTTTATTTATAAATAAATAAAGGAGGAGACAACAGCTTAGGAGAGCCGTTAAAAGAGTGTTTACTGGTCAAATTGGTGGAGGAGACTGGGTGGAGAGCAAACTGACATGTGGCAGCATCCTCAAACCACTTCCAATTGTTGCAGGTGGCAACCTCCCTACATTTGTGGTCATGATTCCACAAGAAAGTGGAGTCAGAGCAGGTGGCTCAATTAATGAAAACTAACCCAAAAAAGACCTAGGCAATCTTTATAAAAATTCCCATTGAAGAGAGATAAGGCTTCTCATTCTAGAGAAGTGATCATTCAGGTTGAATGAATGTACTTCAGAGAAATTCAATGGAAGGGAAATTTGGAAAGTGTTTGAGCGGATACCTGTTGATTGATCTATAGCAGCTTTTAAGATGAAGATTATACTGCTGAAAGCAGAGTGTTTTACTAAGGTATTGAACTAGTCAGTTGACAGAGGGTTCTACTGTTTGCATTCTCCACCAGTTCTCAACCAAGAAGACTAGGAATAGGGTCGGGGGTCATGAGGAAGTGTTGTTTGAGTGCTCTTCAGGAGATTGGTAGGGAGGAACGACCTCCTAAAGTTGTTGTCATCTGTCCTCAACAGGTTCTATGTTATTTTATTTTACTGTGTTAGTTAACTAAATCTTGGTTTGACTGCTACGTGAATGTTAAAAGTTGAGTTTATGAAATGCTAGATTTAGTATTTTTATTAGATTGTTATAGAAATGATATTGGTTTAGAGAGATTAATGAATAGATTGAAAATAAATTTCTACACTGTGTTTTTCCCACTTGGAAACTAGGTCGTACTCTAGCACACTTAAAATGTTTTAGGTAGATGAAAAAAATCTTAAGAGAATAAAAATAGCAGATAGGATCTTGTATCTGTATATAGCAGAGTAAATTTATTTCAATGTTTTAAATATTAGGAAAAACACTGTTATGGTTCATTTGTTCTTGTTGTTTTTACTAAGTATAACTAAATAAATTGCAGGAAAAGAAATAGTAACTACACTAGAGTTACAGTAACAATATACTAATATAAATAAAAGTTTATAGAAATCAACAGCTAAGTATATAAACTAGTTATTAACCAAGCAGCTTATCTTTTCAAACTAATAACTAAATCTTAAGCTGTTACTTAATATAAACCAGATTAGGGTTATATTTTAAAAACCCTTTATTTATGAGAATAAATAGAGTTACAAGGTTAACCATCTATTCTTTACAAAGTTTTTGAATAAATATAATTCTACATAATAGTAAATAAAAACAAGTATAAATATAAACGTTAGATAAATTAAAGCTAACATCTCATATTTAGAAACTATTTTATATTTAACAAATAGGCTTATATACTATGCAAGATAAACGTGAGAGTCGAAACCCTAGCTTTTCATTTATCTTTTTATAAGTTAATTTATAAAAGTTTTAACCATATACATTGATAACTATGTAAATAAACTTTACAAGAAGATTACAATGCATACTTTAGACTGATTACAGTCTTTTCTTAAGACAAATATGTTTTATAAACAAGCAAGATAAGTTTATAGTTAACAGGTTAATAAACCACCACACATCTGTATTAGCCAAATCGAAGTAATAAGAAGCAGAGCCTAAGTAATAATTAATTGAAGAACACATTTAGACAAGGGTTTCATTCCAGTAAACCCTAGCTATTATATTCTAGACAAGTAAGTATAAAATTTATAAATTTTACATTACAACTGAGCTACAGTCTTAATATTAACCATATTTACTTTCAAAAGATATCTTAAACAATAAATTTCTTCACTGACAGTTGAAGAAGGAAAAACCCTATTTCATAGTATCATTATTTACAGGTTAAGCAAAACTATAACAACACAGGACAGAGCTCAAGTTCAACAAAATATTTAAGTATTAAACCAACTGTAGTACAATGGCAAGCCGTAAGGATGAATCCTAAATTAAAAACCAAATACATAACATGGCTAGAAGGCTGATACTACCCACCGTAACAGTAAGGGTTTTCAAGTAAAAACTGAACTAAACATCATATTAAAATCTCTTCACTAACAAGAAACCGAGACAGGCTTCCAATTACTGTATTATCTCCTTCAACAACCCTCATTGCAAATAGGGTAAAACCCATTTTGAACTCAGGGCTTACCGGTTGGGTCATGAGTCCACTAAAGCCGGCCGTTGTTGCCTCCTCATTGAAGTTTCGAGTTGTTGTGGGTTCGTGTAACAACACATTACCAAGCATTAGCACAAAGCACAGTTTCCAAACTTAAAACCCTACTGTATTAAATAACTTAACCAAGAATTTGCATAATGAAGTTTGGAGCTATCTTTACCTGTAAGCAAGAAGGGGATTCGGGCAACGAAGAAGCTGTCACGAGCTTAACAATGTACACACAGGAGTTTTCAAACCCTACACTAACCATGAATTAACCCTACACAGTCATGACAGGCCATGAGAAGAACAGGACTGAGATATGGACAGGCCGAGAGCCAAACACAAAAACAAGTAACCACTCGTGCTGTAAGGCTCACAACCACGAAGGTTTGAAATCAAAGACTACATTTTGGAAACTACAGCAACATCAAACAAAATATTTGGAGCAAGCAAGCAGAGGGACATCCTCTCATGGCTGCCATGGAAACTACACAGAGCAGCCCGCAGGCCAGCGAGAATCTCGGAGGAAAATGACAAGCAAATAGGGTTTCCAAGTCTTTAAAGGTCGCCAATGCATGGAAGAGAGGTGCCCACGTGCCCTCCAAATCTTTTAACCATGCAAGGGTCAAAGTCTATCGTCCATCTGCGTTCAATAATCAAATTATTGTTGCAAGAATCAATAAACAATTATGCAATCAACTATTGGAATGGATATATATGATCATAAAGGGAAACATAAACTTTATTCAATAGTATCGTGGTTTGTGATATATGATTAACAATGATTCTTGTCATTGACCATAGAGTAAGGTCGTGAAAACCTTGCCATGGTAATATCCCAAGGTCGACCATAGCATAAACTATTCCATTAACAATTTGTTTCATACTATGCAAAACGACTTAAAATATGTATATATTATCGAAGCTTAAACCATATTATTTTGCAATTGATGGTTTAAAGTTGGTAGAATTGCTAGTAACTATCATATGTCATTTGACTATAGAGTAAAACGTTTTAAAAAATGACAGTAAACAATGTCAAGGATCAACCTTAGTGTAACCCTTTACAAATAATGTTTTGTATGATAGACTTGCTAATGACTATAATAGTGAACCTTATTATTAGTTACAAAATCAATAGTGCGTAATTGGTTCTCATAAAATATAGGAGTTTTTTTTTTAATGTCTCATGGATATAGACCTTAGAATAGAAGTTCTAGGTAGTAAAATATAGCATAATAGTTAGAATACACTACAACTTATTTGGAGTGAGGCATCTTGGAAATAATAATTTTACTATGGTATAAACCATGCATAAGGGTTATACATTATAGAAATAACAATGATAATGTGCTTACCTATAATTTAAACTTTATATAAATGGTGATAGGAAGTATTATATTTTTAAGACAATGTATTTAGTTATAAGAACCTAATTTACAATGTCATGGAAATTTCCAGATAGAAGAACTTTACAGGAGTGCAAGTAACAATTATATTGGCACATTATAAAGTAAGATGGTATTGTACATAGTTACAATAATTCATGCAGCAAGAAATGATTCAAGTACTAAAGTTCATAACTTGAGGATTAGTAATTTCATATACAAGCTACAGGTTGATAAGTTCCATGACTAGTAAGATAGAGACAAAGTAGAAAACTTGTACCCTATTGGAAATCTTACCTCCAAACTTGACAGAAATACTTTCATGAATACAAGACAGTTACTTTACCTCATCAGAGCTTGCTTTTAAATAATCAGTTATTTACTAGCATTTTAACATGCAATAGATATACTTCTTGCTACTTTATGAATTAACTTCTACTTGATCAATCGTTACCTGTTAAACAGGTAAGAACCAACAATCCATCTGCATTAGCATAAATGCTAAGTAAGCCCAAGTTTTAAATGATAGATTTCACCTACTTACCAAAAAAATAAACTTATTAGTAAAACTGAAAGAAATCTGAATGCAGGTCAATCTTATATACATTACGTTAGACTGTTTCATTTTTCGCTAACCGCTACCAGTTAGTAAACTGTGTATTCGGACATTTTATGTTATCTTAAAAAATTTAAATTTTTATGAAATTTTGGGGTTATGACATGTGGTATCAGAGCACAATGCTCAAACACTAGGCCTGGATGAAGCTCAACTTTCTTTTATGAAACAATGTATTAAATAATTTTGCTGATGTATTTTGTTTTAATGTTATTCAACAGAGAAATTTGTTTCTGAGTCTAACAACAAGTATGGAAAGACTGGAGGAATATGCGGAAGAGGAATCTCGCTTTACTGAACAAGAAAACTTACAAAGAGAACCTATACAAGAATACATAACCACTAATTCCTCATAACTTTTACAAACAGTAAAAGAATTAAAATCTGAAATGGAATCTGTTAAAAAGGAAAATGAGAGGATTCTGAAAGCTCAGAAGGAGCTGAATCAGATCCTAACAGAAAGATTTCATGCTGAGGGAAGGGATAAAAGAGCTGAATCAGAAGATATAAGTTACCAACATAAGTATAAAAAGGCTAAATAGACTAAAAATGAAAGAAGCTCATCTTCAGATGTATTTGGTGATCAATGTAATTTTCATTCCACTAGTGATAGTAGTGATGACAACCATTATACTAAAAAGAGAAAATTTAAACCTTATGAGGAAATTTCTGGGGAGTTTAAAAAGATCAAACCACCAACATTCAATGGGGAAACTGAGAAGGGGGAGGAAGCAAAATCCTGGTTATCTGGGATGAAGAAGTACTTCCAGATATATAACTATTCTAATCAATTAAAGGCTAGAATGACTATCTATAATCTTTCAGGGAAAGCTAATATATGGTGGCAAGATTTAAAAAGAGTGAAAGGAATAAAAGAAAAGAACGTAAATTGGAGTAACTTCAAGAAGTACTTTAAAATAAAATTTTTATCTAAGCAATACTATGAAGAAAGAGCAAAGGAATTCTATGAGCTTAAACTAGGTACAATGACTATGAGAGATTTAAATAGTAAGTTTTTAAGTCTGCTTAGGTATGTTCCATAACTTGTAGATGAAAAATTGAAGGTACAACAATTCCTCAGCTATTTACCTTATCACATAAAGGATAGGATTGAGTATGACAATCCAAAAACTCGGGAAGAAGCTATGAGGAAAGCCAATTTCTGTTATGAACAGAACCGGAAAAAGGAGAGCATGGCCAATTGGAAAGCCAAAAGGAATAATAATAATTATGATCAAAAGAAGAAAGAGTTTGTGCCCAATCGGAATTCTAAAAACAATAAGGCTGGAAATTTTCCTAACAAGAATTTCCAAGGGAATAATAATAATTCACCAAGCAATCAGAACAATCCAAAGGATAAAGAGTCTACTAATACTCATTGTAATTACACTAAAAACTTTGAACGAAAAGAACCCATAAAATGTTGGGAGTGTAACGGCCCACATTATGCTTCAGTCTATCATAATCGGAAAAATATTGTCAGTAATATCCATACAATTCAGGAGGAGATGACTATTGGATATTTAGCGAGGACTATGCCCAGAATCAATGCAGCCTTGGAAAATCGACAAGCAGACTATCAAACTTCCATGGTGGAAGTAGAAGGTAAGATAAACCAAACCCCTATAGCTATTTTAATTGATCCAGGAGCTAGTCTAAGTTATATTTCACCTAAATTGGTAGAAAAATGTAAGCTGCCTATTGAAAAATTTGAAAGTTCTTGGTTGGTTCAGTTAGCCATTGGTGCAAAAAGGAAGGTAACTTGTTTTGTAAAGAAATGTGCAGTAGTTATGGATCAATTTGAAACTTTTGTAAAGCTTAATGTATTACCTCTTGGTTCTTACGACATACTAATCAGTATGGATTGGTTAGAGCAACATAGGGTGATCTTAAACTGTTATGATAAAACCTTTACTTGTATAAATAATGATGGAAAATCAATAAGTGTAAAGGGAATCCCTAGAAAAACAACCATAAGGCAGATTTCTGCTCTACAGCTTAAGAGAGCTGTTAGGAAAGGTTGTAAGGCTTATGCAGTAACAGTAACTAATGAGGAAAATCTAAATAGAATAGTTAAATTAAAATTGGAGGATATACCAGTATTAAAAAAGTATGCAGATGTATTTTCGGAAGAGATTTCGGGACTGTCTCTGAAAAGAGAACTAGATTTTACCATTGAGCTCGTACCAAGTGCAGTACCCAGCTCAAAGGCCCCTTATCGAATGAACATACTTGAACGTAATGAACTAAATTCACAATTAAAAGAACTTATTAACAAGAAGTATATATGACCCAGTGTGTCTCCCTAGGGGGCACCTTTCATCTTCATTAAGAAAAAGAACGGAACTATGCAACTTTGCATAGATTACCGTCAGTTGAATAAGATGACTATTAAAAATAGATACCCGTTGCCTTGCATAGATGATATGTTTGATCAACTACGTGGAGCTACGTTGTCTTCGAAAATTGATTTAAGGTTTGGATATCACCAAGTTAGGATTAAAGATGAAGACATCTTTAAAACGGCTTCTAGGACCCGATATGGCCATTATGAGTTTGCCATCATGCCATTCAGGCTTACTAACGCCCCAGCTATTTTTATGTGTTTAATGAACAATGTAATGCGTAAATATCTAGACAAATTTGTGGTCGTGTTTATCAACGACATATTAATCTATTCAAAATCTGAACAAGAACATAAGGAACATTTAAAAATTGTTTTGCAAGAGTTACGAAACCATCAACTCTTTGCAAAGTTTAGTAAATGCGATTTCTTTAAGGATAAAATCCAGTACTTAGGACATGCGGTGACTAAGGAAAGAATTTCGGTGGATCCCGAAAAGATAAAGGCGATTGAAGAGTGGCTAGTTCCTAAAGATGTAACTGATGTTTGGTCCTTCATGGGAATTACCGGTTATTACTGGAGGTTCATTGAAAGTTTTTCAAGAATCGCAAATCCAATAACTTCTTTGTAGAAGAAGGAAAAGAAATTTGATTGGAATCAGAAATGTGAGGATAGTTTTAAAAAGTTAAAATTTTTATTAACCATCGCACCTATTTTAAGAATAGTTGATCCAAATAAAGATTTTGTAGTCTGTACTGATGCCTACAATGATGGTTTAGGCGGAGTATTGACTCAAGAAGGGCATGTTATTGCTTATGAATTTAGGAAATTAAAAATTCATGAAAAGAATTATGCAACTTATGATTTGGAATTAGTTGTTGTTATACATGCTCTAAAGATGTGGCGTCATCATCTAATTGCCAGAAAATTTATTCTAATGACCGATAATAAAGGACTAAAATACCTGTTAAATCAGCCTAATATGAATGCTAGACAAGCTAGGTGGCTATCTTTTCTAAGTGAGTATAATTTCGAAATTCAGCACATTAAAGGGAAAGAAAATAAAGTTGGTGATGCATTAAGTAGAAATGCAAGGCTAAAATTTACAGCAGTTATCAGCACTTATACAACAGATCTGGAAGAACAGCTTAAAGCAAGGTTAGAACAAGATGAAATTTACCAAAAATTACAAGCAAAAACGAAATAAAATCCAACAGAAAGTTTAAGTAAAGGGTACAATTTGAATGAAAAAGGATTTTTACTATATAAGGACAGAATGTATGTACCTAATGTACCTAAAGTTAAGTTATTAATTTTAGATGAAATCCATAAAACTCCATACTCAGGCCATCCAAGTTATTAGAAGACTATAGTTATGTTAAGAAAAGAATATTTTGGGCCAAACATGAAGACTGAACTAGCAGAATATATCGCTAGGTGGTTTGAATGTCAGTAGATAAAAACTGAACCTCAACACCCAGTTGGATTACTTCATCCATTGCCCATTCCTAGCTGGAAATGGGAGATAATTAGTCTTGATTTTGTTACTGGACTGCCTAAAAATCAAAATTTAAATGATTCTATAATGGTAGTAGTTGACAAATTGAGTACAACAGCCCACTTTATACCTGTTAAAACTACGTATAAATCTGCAAACATAGCTGATATCCTTCTAAAGCAAATTTTTCGACTGCATGGGATACCAGAAGTTATAATCTTAGATAGAGACCCTAAATTTACAGGTAAATTTTGGAAATATCTGTTTAAAGGATTAAACACTACACTAAATTTTAGTACTTTGTTCCATCCTCAAATTGATGGACAGACTGAAAGAGTAAACCAAGTACTGGAAAATTTACTAAGAATGTATGTAAAAGATCAGCGAAGTAAATGGGAGGATTATTTGCACCTAGTGGAATTTGCTTATAATAATAATTATCAAGCTTTAGCCAGATGTAGTCTTTTCGAAATCTTGTATGGAAGGAAGTGTAACACTCCTATCTCTTGGAGTAATCTGGTGGATAGATTAGTATTAGGTATTGAATTATTGAAAGAAATGGAAGAAATTGTAAAGCAGGTACAAGGTAATCTAAAAATTGCACAAGATCGACAGAAAAGTCAAGCAGACCTTAAAAGAACTCCAAAGGAGTTTCAGGTAAGTGAACATGTGTTCATCAAGGTGAGACCCAGAAAGAGCTCTCTGAGGTTGGGTAGTTGTGCCAAACTAGCACCTCGTTACTGTGGTCCATTTGAAATATTGTCCAGAGTTGGACATGTAGCTTATCAATTAGCATTACCACCGAATTTAAGAGTTCATAATGTTTTTCACCTTTCTATATTAAAGAAATATGTTCATGATGCTACTCATGTTGTTAACTAGAATGATGTACAGATGGAACCAGAAGGATATTTTCTAGTGGAACTGGACTGTATCCTCGGGCGGAGGGAGATCACACTTCGGAACCGCACCATTGGTCAGATGAAGGTGCAATGGAAGCACCTTAGTCCAGAGGAAGCCACCTGGGAATTGGAAATTAATATGCGAGATGCATATCTAATTCTGTTCCAGGGGAATTCTGAGGATGAAGAATAAATAACATCGAGGACGATGTTATAATTTAAGGGGGTGTGTTTGTCACATGCCCCAATTTTGCAAAAACAATTTTATATTATTTGAAGACAATATGTTAAAATTTATGCTAAGTTGTAATTGATGACTCAGCAGGGTCAAGGATATTTAATGTAATTCTAAATATTTTATTTATAAATAAATAAAGGAGGAGACAACAGCTTAGGAGAGCTATTAAAAGAGTGTTTGCTGGTCAAATTGGTGGAGGATACTGGGTGGAGAGAAAACTGTCATGTGGCAGCATCCTCAAACCGCTTCCAACTGTTGCAGGTGGCAACCTCCCTACATTTGTGGTCATGATTCCCCAAGAAAGTGGAATCAGAGCAGGTGGCTCAATTAATGAAAACTAACCCAAAAAATACCTAGGCAATCTTTATAAAAATTCCCATTGAAGAGAGCTGATCTTGCTCATTCTAGAGAAGTGATCATTCAGGTTGAATGAATGTACTTCAGATAAATTCAATGGAAGGGAAATTTGGAAAGTGTTTGAGGGGATAACTGATGATTGATCTAGAGCAGCTTTTAAGCTGAAGATTATACTGTTGAAAGCAGAGTGTTTTACTGAGGTATTGAACTAGTCAGTTGACAGAGGGTTCTATTGTTTGCATTCTCCACCAGTTCTCAGCCAAGAAGACCAGGAACAGGCTCGGGGGTCATAAGGAAACGTTGTTTGAGCGCTCTCTAGGAGATTGGTAGGGAGGAACAGCCTCCTAAAGCTGTTGTCATCTGTCCTCAACAAGTTCTATGTTATTTTATTATACTGTGTTAGTTAAATAAATCTTGTTTTGACTGCTATGTGAATGTTAAAAGTTCAAAGTTTATGAAATACTAGATTTAGTATTTTTATTAGATTGTTATAGAAATGATATTGGTTTATAGAGATTAATGAATAGATTGAAAATAAATTTCTACACTGTGTTTTCCAACCCAGAAACTAGGTCGTACTCTATTATAGTTAGAATGTTTTAGGTAGATGAAAAAAATCTTAAGAGAATGAAAATAACAGATAGGATCTTGTATCTGTAGATAGCAGAGTAAATTTATTTCAATGTTTTAAATATTAGGAAAAACAGTGTTATGGTTCATTTGTTCTTGTTGTTTTTACTTAGTATAACTAAATAAATTGCAAGAAAAGAAATAGTAACTACACTAGAGTTACAGTAACAATATACTAATATAAATAAAAGTTTATAGAAATCAACAACTAAGTATATAAACTAGTATAACTAAATAAATTGCAAGAAAAGAAATAGTAACTACACTAGAGTTACAGTAACAATATACTAATATAAATAAAAGTTTATAGAAATCAACAACTAAGTATATAAACTAGTTATTAACCAAACAACTTATATTTTAAAAACTAATAACTAAATCTTAAGCTATTACTTAATATAAAGCAGATTAGGGTTATATTTTAAAAACCATTTATTTATGAGAATAAACAGAGTTCCAAGGTTAACCATCTATTCTTTACAGAGTTTCTGAATAACTATAATTCTACAGAATAGTAAATAAAAACAAGTATAAATATAAACGTTAGATAAATTAAAGCTAACATCTCATATTTAGAAACTACTTTATATTTAACAAACATGCTTATATACTGTGCAAGATAAACCTAAGAGTCGAAACCCTAGCTTTTCATTTTTCTTTTTATAAGTTAATTTATAAAAGTTTTAACCATATACATTGATAACTATGTAAATAAACTTTACAAGAAGATTGCAATGCATACTGTAGACTGATTACAGTCTTTTCTTAAGACAAATATATTTTATAAACAAGCAAGATAAGTTTACAGTTAACACGTTAACACGTTAATAAACCACCACACACCTGTATTAGCCAAACCAAAGTAATAAGAAGTAGATCCTAAGTAATAATTAACTGAAGAACACATTTAGACAAGGGTTTCATTCCAGTAAACACTAGCTATTATATTCTAGACAAGTAAGTATAAAATTCATAAATTTTACATTACGACCGAGCTACAGTCTTCATATTAACCATATTTACTTTCAAAAGATATCTTAAATAGTAAATTTCTTCACTAACAGTTGAAGAAGGAAAAACCCTATTTCACAGTATCATTATTTACAGGTTAAGCGAAACTATAACAACACAGGACAGAGCTCAAGTTCAACAAAATATTTAAGTACTAAACCAACTGTAACACAATGTCAAGCCATAAGGCTGAATCCTAAATTAAAAACCAAATACATAACATGGATCAAAGGCTGGTACTACCTAGTGTAACAGCAAGTGTTTGCAAGTAAAAAATGAAGTAAACATCATATTAAAATCTCTTCACTAACGAGAAACCGAGATAGGCTTCCAAGTATTGTATTATCTCCTTCAACAACCCTCATTGCAAATAGGGTAAAACCCATTTTGAACTCAGGGCTTACCGGTTGGGTCATGAGTCCACTGAAGTCGGCTGTTGTTGCCTCTTCACTCAAGTTTCGAGTTGTTGTGGGTTCCTGTAACAACACATTACCAAGCATTAGCACAAAGCTCAGTTTCCAAAATTAAAACCCTACTATATTAAATAACTTAACCAAGAATTTACATAATGAAGTTTGGAGCTGTCTTTACCTGTAAACAAGAAGGGGATTCGGGCAATGAAGAAGTTGTCATGAGCTTAACAATGCACACACAGGAGTTTTGAAACCCTATGTCCACCGTGGATTAAAAACAATAACAAAGGAGCTTAAGCTTCACATAGTCATGACAAGCCACGAGAACAAGAGGACTGAGCTATAGACAAGCTGAGAGCCAAACACAAAAACAAGTAACCACTCATGCTGTAAGGTTCACAACCACGAAGGTTTGAAATCAAAGACTACATTTTGGAAACTACAGCAACATCAAACAAAAGCTTTGGAGAAAGCAAGCAGAGGAACAGCCTCTCATGGCTGCCATGGAAACTACACAGCGCAGCCCGCAGGCCATCAAGAACCTCGGAGGCAAATGCCAAGCAATTAGGGTTTCCAAGTCTTTAAAAGTCACCAATGCATGGACGAGAGGTGCCCACATGCCCTCCAAATCTTTTAACCATGCAAGGGTCGAAGTCTATAGTCCATCTGTGTTCAATAATCAAATTATTGTTGCAAGAATCAGTAAACAATTATGCAATCAACTATTGGAATGGATATATATGATCATAAAGGGAAACATAAACTTTATTCAATAGTATCGTGGTCTATGATATATTATTAACAATTATTCTTGTCATTGACCATAGAGTAAGGTCGTGAAAACCTTGCCATGGTAATATCCCAAGATCGACCATAGCATAAACTATTCCATTAACAATTCATTTCATACTATGCAAAACGACTTAAAATATTTATATATTATTGAAGCTTAAACCATATTATTTTGCAATCGATGGTTTCAAGTTGGTAGAATTGCTAGTAACTATCATATGTCATTTGACTATAGAGTAAAACGTTTTAAAAAATGACAATAAATAATGTCAAGTATCAACCTTAGTGTAACCCTTTACAAATAATGTTTTGTATGATAGACTTGCTAATGACAATAATAGTGAACCTTATTATTAGTTACAAAATCAATAGTGCGTAATTGGTTCTGATAAAATATAGGAGTTTTTGTTTTAATGTCTCATGGATATAGACCTTAGAATAGAAGTTCTAGGTAGTAAAATCTACCATAGTAGTTAAAATACACTACAACTTATTTGGAGTGAGGCATCTTGGTAATAATAATTTTATTATGGTATAAACCATGCACAAGGGTTATACATTATAGAAATAACAATGATTGAATGTGCTTACCTATAATTTAAACTTTATAAAAATGGTGATAGGAAGTATTCTATTTTTAAGATGCTGCATTTAGTTATAAGAACCTATTTTACAATGTCATGGAAATTTCCAGAAAGAAGATCTTTACAGGAGTGCAAGTAACATTGATATTGGCACATTATAAAGTAAGATGGTATTGTACATATTTACAATAATTCATGCAACAAGCAATGATTCAAGTACTAAAGTTCATCACTTGAGGATTAGTAATTTCACATACAGGCTACAGGTTGATAAATTCCATGACTAGTAAGATAGAGACGAAGTAGAAAACTTGTACCCTATTTGAAATCTTACCTTCAAACTTGACAGAAATCTTTTCATGAATAAAAGACAGTTACTTTACCTCATCAGAGCTTGCTTTTAAATAATCAGTTATTTACTAGCATTTTAACATGCAACAGATATACTTCTTGCTACTTTATGAATTAAACTTCTACTTGATCAATCGTTACCTGTTAAACCTGTAAGAACCAGCAATCCATCTGCATTAGCATAAATGCTAAGTAAGCCCAAGTTTTCAAAGATAGATTTCACCTACTTGCCAAAAAAATAAACTTATTAGTAAAACTGAAAGAAATATGAATGCAGGTCAATCTTATATACATTACGAAAATGAAAAGTTGTATTAGTTATCGTAATATGAAACTGATTAATACTAAACGTTAGACTGTTTCATTTCCGCTAACCGCTAGCAGTTAGTAAACTGCGTATTCAGACATTTTTTGTTATCTTAAAAATTTTAAATTTTTATGAAATTTTGGGGTTATGACACATGTCATGGTAGAACATGAGGAAAATTCTAATTTGTGAGTGTTTGTGAAGGGAGATGAAATTGAAGATATTGGAAAAGCACTTGTTTTAAATGATTATGAGGGGGACTAAACAATGGGAGAGATAGTTGAGGACATGTCATTTGGATCAGCTAGAATATGTGCTTATTTATCCAAAGATTGGGTAGATGAGTACATAATAGAGATGAATATCCAAGGGTAGATCATTCTTTCTCACTTTGGTAAGAGATGCTTTGACACCTCATTCATTGGGGAATCTTGTGAGCAAGAAGAAAATCCAAAATGAATGCTCATTGGAAGAGAATTTTCATGGACGATGTTGTCCAAGTGCTATATGTGCATCTGGATGATCGTAGGTTTCCCTTATTAGAGAAAGATTGGATTTTTGAGGAGGTGCCTCAATTCAGTCCACTTGTACCAACCAATAAAGATGTTGATCCAACCATGGATTGGGTGTACAAATTCATATCGAATATGGAAATGAATGGAGGTAATAAGGTTGCATGCTTCCATAGAAAGTTGATTGATACATCTCTTACTTTCCTATGTTATGAGCATCGACAAATTTTTCCATGGTCATCGTACAATGCATTTGGTATGCCTAGTGGGACTTGGAAATTCCAATTGATTCAGTTGGATGTAGCATATGGAATTAATTTTCAAGATCAATATCTCTTCATGTTGGAAAGGTTCATGAAATCTCCAACAACCACTTGGAAAAGTGTACTTTAAATCTAGGTCTAGGATCCTAGAACCACTTGGTATGATAGGTTATTCCTCATGTCAGTGATGTTTGAAGAATTACATCATAGACAGTGGGATCCTAGAACTGTTTGTTATTCTAGTTTACTTCCAGGAAAAAGAGTGTGATAACCAGACTAGTGCAACAAAAGCATGGTGGAATATCTTTAAGTTAGCTTAGGATTTCGAATTCTAATGATAGTCAGTCTTGGAGCAACATTTTAGAAGTAGTGCATATGTTCTGCATCGCCTTTCTTTTCAATTTATTGATGAAATAAATTTTTGGAGGGGAGGATTGTAATGTCCCCATTTCATAGGTTTTCTAACCATTCCCTAACCCATTTAGTCCCTATGGGTTTAAGCATAAATTCATAATTAAATAACTTGGGATTAATTTTGGCATATAAATTATTTGGAAGTATCTAGCCTATAATTTGTATTTTTTAATTATATAATTCATTTTGGATGAGTTATAAATGTTTGTGAGTGTAGGAGGGTGCATAAGGGATAAGGTTGGATTCTAGAGTTTCTAAACCAATGAAGGAAACCTGAAGAAAGAAACACAAAGCAAGTGAATCAATGAAAAGAAGGAAACTATAAAAACTATAGCAAAAAGAAAGAAAATTAGGAAACTAGAAAAAAAATGGGAAAATGAAAGAAAAGTAGGAATGAATCAGAAAACAAGAAAAGGAAAATCAAAGCAAGGAAATTTTAGAAAATCAAGAAAAGTTACACAATGCTGCAATTTCCAAAATTGAGTAAGGAAGGCACATTGGATGAGGATTGGACCAAGGAAGCTTTCCCAAGAAGATAACTAGATTATAAAAGAGGGAGCATACACCTCATTGACATCCTTCCGATCATTTGTGTTTAGTTTTGAGATATTTGATCTTTCAATTTGACTTGGGAGATTTTCCCCTAGTCATAGCTAGGAGATGTGCCCCTACTGCTTCAACTAGTTGATTCTTGAGTTAGATGTTTGGATGATGGAATCGAACCATTTTCAATTATTTGATTGCATTTCTTGAAGTTAAATAAAGTCATATTTGATATCCATAACAAGCTTTGTGAAGGCAGTAGTTTGAATCTATGAAGTCTTCTAGTTACTCTCTATGCTAGTTGTTTCTACTGAAAAAAGTCAAGCACGAGCTTCCTTTGAAAGGAACTTTGAATGATATCTGATGTACTATCTATTTTTTTAGATTATGATATTATTCTATAACTTTAATAATGTCAAATTCTATCATTTATATCACTTTCCAAGACTAACTCTATATTTACATCAAAATTGCCTAGTTTTTAATAAACATTCAATATTTGATCTTTTTCTCACTGAAATTGAATTCTATCAGTTCTTGGAGTTAATTAAAATTATAATGAACATATTCCATATCTAATGATGTAATTTGGTTGGTATCTTATGATTTTTGGGACATTGTAAAGTCAAACTAGTTGTGTAGTCTTGAATTATCCTATTGTTTCCAGACCCACTCAAACCACCAATTCAGTTCACAAAATCTAAACCAAATGAATTTTGATGCATATATGAATACAAACCAATTCTAGATACTGGTGAAGCACCAGGATCCATTGGGTTTCCACATAAGTCCTAGTGACTGAAACTGCGCGGTCTTCGGACCATCTCGGGCGTGATGTACCCAGAGAACGTTCACACCACAATATGTATGGAATTAAAAAATCTCTAATCAGAGTTTGAGACCTGAATATCCATAGTTCAATTCATATCCTTGTCTCCTATATTCTGAAGTCCTATACATGTTCAAAATGCCTTTTGAATCCTAGCCAAAAGAAAATACTATTTTGGTCTCATATTTTCCACCAATTTTTATTTGAAGTTTTGTAAGTTTTGATTATTGTACTTCGTATAAGAATAGGTACATTACAAAACATCACAATTTATAAGAACGTAGTGTTTCACATGCAAAGTTGGACATCGAATTTGTGCACTAATTCCTATCAATAACTAAAGATCTAACATCTAAAAAAAATCTACCAAATTTTAATGTTAATTAAAAAATTTCATGTATGGTATTAGTCAAGTGTAAAACCATAAATATAAATTATGGAATTTCCAATCTAATCAAAATTCCATGCATAGGAAGCCTAATATACAAAAAAAAAATGCATGGACAGTAATGCTCATAAATTTGATAGATATATAGTATTGAACAGGAATAAGGCACGCAATTAGTTCATGGAAAATTGGTGCCAAAAGGTAGGACACCAATTAGTATATATACAATGAACAAATATAACAATGGATCAATGACACACCATTAATGATAGTCAAAATAGAGGAAAATGGTGAAATACATCAAAGAAGATGATAGTGAAAATGGACTTGCAAAATTCTCACATGATTGTGATAGATTTTCCTATGTAAACTTAACCATTTTACAAAAAAAAGGGTGATGATTTTATAGAGTTCCACATACATAGTCTATTAATAAAGAAGGATACATCATGCTTATTTAACATCTAGGAAACTTTAAGAAGGGGGGTAAGCATTGGTGGATTTCCTACATGGATAGAACATATATCAATAGTATGGTGATCTTATTTTAGAATCTATTACATAGGAATTATATGGTAAGTTGATGGTGTTTGTGGTGTAGGGTTCACCTCATGAACTAGCATCATATTGGTGAGGTGCCTTGGTTAATCTCACATGGTAGACATAAGTTTTACAATGGACAAGGGTTGTTAGAACCAATCCATAACATAATATCATATACATATTTTGTCATGTCAAACATGTATGATACCCTTTGATAAATCAAGCGAATCTAAATAGGGATTCTATGATTTAATATAGCTTTTGTACCATCCATGCCCCCTTTCAAAATTTCAAATTTATTAATGTTAAATAAATGTTACTGCGGAAGATATTCTATCTTGTATTCTTATTGTTATTCCTCCCTTTAGAGATGTTGTTCCTTTGATTAGGGATGTTGTTGATTTAATTGGCCATATAAAGTCTTGAGGTAAAACCTATATTGTAAGTCGGGTAAGTAGTACCCACAAAAGCAATATTAAAATGGAATTTTGGGTCTCCCAAGGAAAGTCAACCCTAATTAGTAGGAGAAGTCAACATTGTTGGGTTATTAAGCCTCTCCACTAATTAGTGTAAATAGGGGAGGTTCCTCCCTGATTTGGATAGACTCATAACTCAAGAAATTTTGCTAGAGAGAGAAGGAGCAGTCCATCTAAGGAGAAGGAAGCAGTCTAGTCTTATTTTTTGGGTCTTACATTCTGCCTGGTTGAAGTCTATATCGAGGAATTTTTGTTGGGTTTTCTTCCCCATGAGGGTTTCCCAGGATAAATCTTTGTGTTCTATTTCATTCTACTTTGTTTTTATTCTTTCAGTGATCCTTTTTCTTTGGCAAAACAACTTTTAAAACCTTAACATGGTATCAAATCCAACCTTAAAGAAGACATTGTGCAACAGCTCATCCAATAGGCCTCACTATTTAGGAAAACTCCCTCCACATATCAGCTGGAAAAGAGGGACCACTCAACTTTTTCTGAGAGGGTGCAACTTTTTGTCGAAGTATTTCTGAATTCTATGCATTTTGATTTTTTGACCTACCTCTACGGCTTGGAGAAACTAGGGAATAAAATTTTTGAAAGTCATATCGACAAATTTGGAAAAATAAAGAAATAGACTAGATTTCCTTACGGAGTCACAAATTTTCCTCCAATTGGATTTGCAAGTCACCACAATTGGAAAATTAGGGTTTTCCAGTTAAACCCTATCTTATCTGAAGGAGATTTCAGAAGGAGTCCTCAAATTGGTAAGTTCATCCTCATGTATTTCCATTTGAGGTTCTCATTAATTAAAGATGACAAACACTAACAAGATTGATGAAAATCTTGAAGGAGCAGATAATTTTAGATCATGGAAGTATAGAGTCATTCTCATCCTTGAAGAACATGACTTAGAAGGCTACATCAAATAAGAGGTCAAGGAACTAGGGGGAGATGAAACAAAAGCCAAGCATAAGAAGGATATGATCAAAGTAAAGAGTAACATATCTAATTCTATTAAGGATAATTTGATCCCTCATGTATCTTAAAAGAATAATCCAAAGTAAATGGTCGATGCACTGACCAATTTATTTGAAGGAAGGAACATTAATAGAAGAACGACCTTGATAAAACAACTCAAGGGTGTGAAGATGCAAAAGGAAGAAACCATGCAATCATACTTCTCAAGAGTATCTTAGATCAAAGAACACTTAGAAGCCATTGGTTACATGGTAGAAGGAGCAGAAGATGTGATGAACACCTTGAATGGATTTCTAAGGGAATATAACTCCTTCATCAGAGGAATATGTGCCAGAAGAAAGTTGATCAAGCTCAACAAACTATGGGAAGAAAGAACACAATAAGAAGGAAGGATAACAATAAGAGAAGAGAAGCTAAATGATAATGAAGATCGAGCTCTAGTAGCTCATGCAAAGAATGGAAGAAACAAAAAGAAGGGTCAAGGATCACCTCTTAGAAGATTAGAAGGATTTAAAAGGAATGAGAAATCTATTAAGAATTATTCATCTTATGAATGTTATACATATAATAAGTTGAGACACATTTCTAGACATTGTCCACTTAACAAAGACAAGTTCAAGAAACAGAAGAATCAAAATTTCCATGCTCATGGGGTTGAAGAGAACGAATCATATGAAGAAAATGTTAGAGAAAATAAAGACTCTAGCAAAGAATATGTCTTAATTTCAAACCTCACAGGATCAGTTTCTCATGGAAGTGACACTTTTCTCATAGATAGTGGTGCTTCTAAACATATGACAGATCATAAAGACTCTCTCTCTGATCTAGGAGGATATTGGTGGCCACCCACCTATTACTCTTGGGCCCCCACCATTGTTTCTTTCAGTTTTCCAATTTCCTTAATTGTAGCACAATTTATTATTTTTGGCAGTTTTCGGGTCCTAAACTTTCGGAGTCGTTTTGAGGCCCTAAACGACGTTTTTCGGCATCGAATGGTCAGGAAAATATGAGTCCGTTCCAGACTTGATATTTGCAATTTATGGATGTAGTTCTTAAACAAATCTTTCTAACAATGTATCATGCGCGTCAAACGGAGGTAGTGTGCTAAAGTTACGACCCCGGGAAATTGATGTACCAAGTTACCCAACAGGGCCCACATTAAGGAGTTTCACCTCCTAGGGTTAGGTTTTTGGATGTGTAGGGTTTCCATTGCTTCTCAATAATATATAGGCCTTCGAGCCTCATTGTAACACAGAGTTTAGAGGCATGTATCCACCACATCTCTTCTCAGAGATAAGCTACTAGCACTCTAGCTAGTTTATTTCCATTCTATATATAAACAAGTTTCAGTTATTGATTAATGAAATCAATTGTTATTTCCGCTGCATATTTGTTTCTATGGTTATTTTTGTATTCTGTTGCGTTCCTACATAAATCTAGATCAGTGGTATCAGAGCAATCTGCTCTTTCTCGATCCTTCTTTGCATGTCCCCAACAAGGGCGGGGTATAAAGAGTTAGAGCTCGACCTGGTTGCAGCCTCGCAAATCCCAACGGCCACCCATGGGGGACGAAAAGAAAGATGAGGGCGCAGAAGATCCTATCAAAATGTTGCTCGAGGAGGCCCTTGAAAAACAAAGGAACACGATGATGGATAACTTCGCCCAGATCCTTCAACGACTTCCCACTGGCGGCGCATCTGCATCTAGCAACCACTCTAGAGGCGCAACCCCTTTTAAGGTACAAGTAAACTTCTTCATTCCCATATTTGATGGTCAAATAGATGTAGATGCCGTAGATAGATGGTTGAATCTATTATAAGGGTATTTCTCGGTTCATGACTTTTTCGACCGGGAAAAGATTATTTTTTCTCTACTCAAAGCCGCTCCCCATGTCAAGGACTGGTGGGAAACCTATTGTGCGAGAAAGGACAAGGAGGAACCCTCTCTGTTCTCTGCCATACCCACTTGGAATTATTTCTGAGATGCCATAAAGGGACAATATTATCTGGTGGGGAGCTATGAGGACAATTACATCCAATGGACTACGCTGCGGCACCAAAGAGATCAAGATGTGCATAAGCTGACAAATATGTTCCATACCCTGTGCACCATGTTGGGTATCAAAGATTCAGAGAAAAATTTGGTGCTGAAGTACCGCAGTTGCCTGCACAGATACATTCAGGAGGAAATGGAGTTCCTCGACATCTCCTCACTTGGTACGGCATATCAGTATGCTGCCAAAATTGAGCAAAAATTCAAACAGAAAAAGCGAGACTTTGGATTTGCGAATCAGAAGCAAGGGAATGGTGCCCCCAAACCGCAGAACCAAGGACACAGCCAAGGCATGGCAACTCAAGAAAACTTGCCAAAGCCACAAGCAAAGAGCAACACTGCAAATCCGAAGAAGGAAGTGGGAAAGTGGTGCGAGTTCCATAAGAGCCCCACTCACAACACAAGTGAGTGTGGGGCTAAGCATTCACTAGTGGTCGAGATAAAGGCTTCTGAATCAGATGCATACTTTGACACTGAATCAGAACCCGAGAAGAGAAATGACAGAGGGAAGAAGATTATCGATGCAGATCCCAATGCCACCGTTGCCACCATGAATATCCAAAAGGAAGAAACAGAAGATTCAGAGGAGGAGGAGCGTCTTTTCCACTCCCAGATGTGGGTAAAGGGTTCCCCGCTACAGTTCATTGTCGACAGTGGGAGCCAAAAGAACCTAATCTTAGCAGAGGTCGTGAAGCGGTTGGATTTGCCAACCACAGCACACCTGCAATCGTACACCATCGGGTGGCTTCACCAAGGACAAGATCTCCGTGTCAACCAGTAGTGTCACCTTCCCTACAGCATCAAGCCCTTCACCGATGAGGTATTATGTGATATTGCTCCTCTTGATGTTTGTGATGTATTATTAAGTCAACCATACTTATGGAAGTGACATGCTGTGTATGAGTCCCAGCCTCGCGCCGTTATTATTACATTGGGAAATAATTTGTACAGGATACCAGAGGTACCACCCCTTGCCACTATCTCTTTGGTTACTGCAAAACATGCAGTAAGCTCATTTCCAAAACCGAGAAGTTTGTTTTCTTGATGATCTTCCCTCAGGGAAAGAAGAAGGTCATGGCCACAACCTCCAGATAGGGCCCCTCTGCATGACAACAACAAATGGACAAGTTCGTGGAGGAGTACCGAGACATATTCACCTCACCCACCGGGGTGCCTCTCCACTGTCAAGTCAAGCACCCCATCGATCTGACCCCTGGTGCGTTGCTTCCCAATGGACCGATCTATCCACGCTCTATTTTGGAGAATGATGAAATCAAGAGGCAAATTCAGGAGCTGCTACAGAAGGGTCACATCCAGCCAAGTTCATCGCCTTGTGGGAGCCCGATCGTGTTGGTACAAAAGAAGGATGGGACTTGGACACTCTGTATTGACTATCAAGCACTGAAAAAGATCACTGTCCAAAATAGGTATCTGATCCCACAGATCGATGACCTCCTGGACTAGCTTAAAGGGGTGAAATATTTTAGCAAGATCGACTTAAAGTCTGGGTATCACCAGGTACTGATCGAACCGACCAATGTGTGGAAGACTGCCTTCAAATCCAAGGAAGGCCTTTTCGAATGGTTGGTCATGTGTTTCGGGCTGACGAATGCTCCTGCAACCTTCATGAGACTGATGGATGACATCTTGTGGCCATTCACCAACTCATTTACAGTAGTGTACTTGGATGACATCCTGATCTTCAGCCAGACTTAGGAAGAGCACCTCCACCACATCCAACAGGTCCTCCAAACATTGCGGCAACACAAGTTGTGTGCCAATTCAGACAAGTGCACTTTTGGCATGACCCAGGTTCAGTATCTGGGATACATTATTGATGAGTGTGGGGTACATGTGGATCCAACCAAGATCCAAGTCATTCAGGATTGGCCAGCCCCAACTACTCTAACATAGCTTCCCAGCTTTCTGGGCCTTGCTAATTTATACCACAGGTTCGTGTTGGAATTCTCTCATATCACTTGGCCCTTGAGTCAAGTCATCAAGGGAGGAGTGAAAGAAAAATTCTTTTGGTCGAAAACTCAGTAAAAGGCGTTTGCAGATTTGAAACATCACCTCTGTTGTGCCGCAGTGCTCACATTACCAGAATTGCAACAACCATTTGAGATTGAGATAGATGCCTCTGACTATGCTATTGCGGCAGTCCTTACTCAACAAGGGCATCCAGTGGCATATCACAGTGAGACACAGTCCACAAATATCCCACTTATGACAAAGAAATGTATTCCATTGTACAGGCTTGCCAACAATGGAAGCATTACATTTTGGGGAAGGAAACGATCATCCAACAAGAGTTATTTGTGTATTCTGTTGGGAAGGAAGTGTTATTTCCACTGCATATTTGTTTCTATGGTTATTTGTGTATTCTGTTGTGTTCCTGCATAAATCTGGATCACTCTCATGTCTTACCTAAAAAGACTATCATTAGAGGAATTTTGGGGTCTAAAATGGGCCTCCTAAGGAAAATAATAAAATAATAGTTAAAATAATAAAATAATGGTTAAAATAATAAAATAA
>LPNX010012547.1:592640-607561 GCA_001517045.1 Pseudotsuga menziesii
CAAGGTACAACTTGGAGATGATTATCAATATCCATCCGTCAAATAAATTGGAGAAGCATCTTGCAAACTAAAATATGGAAAGTCCATGAAGAGGAAAGAAGTCTTATATGTTCCAATTTTAAATAAGAACCTTCTTTATATATCATCTTTAGAAAATAAAGGTTTCATAGTTTCCTTTGAAGATGGTGAAGTCATTATGTGGGCTAAAGGAAATATAATAAATGATGCAGATGTAATTGGTTTTGTCTACAAATTAAAGGGACACATAGATTCTTTTCTTACAGCCAGTAACATTAGTCCATATGAACTATGGCATATAATACTTGCTCCTGTGAACTATAAAGAATCACCAATTGTAAGGAAGGTTGTGACAGGTTTACTAGAGTTCTAGATCAATCATGAAGGAGTATGCAAAGGATGTGCTCAAGGAAAGAATACCAAGAACCCATTTCCAAGAGGTAATAATAAAGCAAAAGCTTCACTCAGATGTGTGAAAATAGATGTCATCTACTTCCTTAAGTGGGTATGTTTATTATGTCTCTTTAATTGATAACTACTCTCGTAAGACTTGGATATATTTCTTGAAGTGTTTGAAAAGTTCAAAGAGTTCAAGGCTCTTTTCGATAATCTCTTTGAAAACAAGATTAAGGCCTTAAGATCAAAGAATGGAGTAGAATTCACTTCAAATGAATTCAAGGACTTATGTAAAGAAGCTAAGACTGAGAAGGAGCTTACTACACCCTATAACCCTCAAAAGAATGGAGTAGAAGAAAGGAATAATAGATCTATCATGGAAGCAATCAATTCCATGATCCATGATCAAGTTCTACCCATGCATTATTGGTTGAAGCAACAAGGACCACAATCTATGTGCATAACATGATATCTCAGAATTCTCTTTGGAACAAAAATCTAGAAGAAATGTTTACTGGTGAGAGACTTGAAGTCACCTACCTGAAGATATTTCACTATCATATCTACTTAGATGTTCCCAAAGAGAAAATATCAAAGTTGGACCCTTCAGAAAAGAAGGGAATATTTGTTGGTTACAGTGAACAATCAAAATATTACATAATATACGTACGAGGTTTCCATCACACTGAGATAAACAAAAATGTCACATTTGATGAAGATGCATCTTTCAACAAATCAAGAAAGAACAATGTAGATGAATATCATGAAGAAGAAGAGCCTCCTAGAATTGCAGAAGTGAGCATACCACCAGTTAGAGATGTCAATGAAGAACTCATACCAAAAGATCATTGCATGGAATAACCCCAAAGACTTATGGGAACACCACATGATATGATTTAAACAAAGAGAATACCAACTTAGGCTCATGACATAATTCGAGAAGCAAAGAGATATGGTACATGAGAAGGAAGCAAGATACCAAGACTCTACTCCAACTATGTTTCCTTGATGTGCAATCTTGTTGATTATGAGCCCACATGTTTCGAAGAAGCTTCAAAGATGAAGGAATGGATAGATTCCATGATCAAAGAATATGTGTCTATCATAAAGAATGATGTATGGGATATAGTGCCTAGAATAAAGGATAAATCATTGGTCTCTTCAAAATCAATTTTTAAGAATAAGCATTCAGTAGATGGTAGTATTGAAAAGTTCAAAGCTATATTTGTTGCACAAGGATTCTCTCATAAGGATGGGATTGAATATGAAGAGAATTTTGCACCAGAAGAAATATATAGCTCAATTAGAACCATTCTTTCCTTGTAAGCCAAGATGAAATGGAATTTACACTAAATGGAAGAAGAAGTGTACATTGAACAACCACCAGGATTTTAGGCACGTGACAAGAAGACACATGCATATTGAAGAAATCAGAATATGGTTTGAAACAAGCACCCATAGCGTGGAGAGGAGAATCTCATCAGTGAATGTAAGAAGAAGATTGCGACAAAATTTGAGATGAAATGTTTTGTCATGATGCATTTCTACCTAGGTCCTAAAATATGGCAGTTTCCATATGAGATTTTCCTAAACCAAGAAAAATATGCAATTGAAATCCTAAAGATATTTGGGATGTTGGAGTGCAAGGAAATGGACACTTCGATGGTGACAAACTTGAATCTCCTGAATTATGAATATTCATACATAGTAGACACCACACTATATAGACATATTATTGGCTCACTGTTGTATTTGACAAATACAGGACCAGATATGTATATAATAGACATATGTATATAATACAGAAGCTTATACCATTATGATAAATATTATAACTATTTTTAAACCTTCACTAAATATACTTATTGATTAAAGTTTAAATGGATTCTATATATAATTTGAAATGTATTTATGATAAGGATGTATGGAATTAAAAAAATCGTAATTTTATTATAAGATAAATAAAATTACATATCGAAGATATATATCACTCAACGTATAGTTTAGCAAAAAAAAGAAGCTTTATTTAGTAATCCATATAGAGATTTGAAAACATAAAATCTTCATTAGTATTAAGGTTTGTAACATATATTCTTTTGTAAGTATTCTTGAAAAGACTTTTAACAAAAAACAAAAGCAGTCATTCTTGATATATATCCATCATTTACGGCCTCTATGGAACCTTTGCTTCTTCGATAAAACATATATGTCCATCATTTACGGCCTCTATGGAACCTTTGCTTCTTCGATAAAAGGCATTTGATAGTATACATAATGTTCCTCGTTTATATGCTTTGAGATTAACCTTTGACCTTCATCCATTTGCAGAACTTCTAAATAGATAAGGAATCAACAATCATATTTCATTCCCTATACACATGATGGCAAAAGGAGTCAAAATTTGTTTTGATGAGCTTTATTTCTCCCAATAAAGCATTCAAAACCACATTGTGACACTGATGGACCTCTTACACCCAATTTAGAACAAGCATGGAATCACTGAAATTTTGAATATCTGTGCAACCTTTTTCAAAAGCAAAAAGAAGCAGAAGTTTTAGTGATGAGAGTTTTGTGAAATTGTTTGAGCCTTGACCTAATACTACTTTAATTTTGAAAAAATGAGAATAAGAGAGATGCAAAACAGATCCGCCTCCTTAGACTGAAGGATCCCCTTGAGCTGCATCGTCAAATTACCCCAAGGAATTTGCTAGTTAATATTTTCTTCTATAATTATCCAAATGGTTTGTTCCCCTTTTTCTTGAGGAAAAAAGAGAGAATGCTCAACCCTTTTGAGGATATTCTTTTACGAGTTTTCAATTCATTTCTAAAAATAGAGTTTTTTCGGGCCAACCATACCCCCAACATAGAATGAGAGGAAGAGCTTTGAAGGGATGGAAGATTGAATTTTGTATCCATGATTTTAAGGCATCCGTGAAACTAGTTCCCTACCATCTTAAATCCAATGATAAGAGCCTTGAGGCCTTGGTCCAAACCACCTTTGAGAAGGGGCATGCGATAAAAATATGATAAACTATTTCTAGATTTTTTTTACATAGAGGGCACCAACTTGGTAGAACAACTTGCCTTTTTTGTAGGTTATCCCAAGTTGGGGATTTATTCTCCAAGATGCGCCATATAAAAAATTTGGCTTTGGAGGGACATTTGAATTTCCAAAGCCCCTTCCAGCACCACATAGTCTCTACTGGAATGATATTTTTGATAACTTGGATATAAATTTGTTTTGGCATGTGGCAACCTATGGCGTCCAAAGACCAAATTAGTCCATCCTCTCGATCCACAATCTGAATGTGACTTCTACCCAAAGTAAGAGTGAATTTGTCCTAAGCCCTAGTATCATCACCCACCAAATTTAGTTGAGTTGCATTCTTTCAACCTTGATACCACATGGTCATGGATGGCTGATCCACAACCCGAGTGAGATAGAAATAATCTTGGTCTTGGAGTGCAACAATCACTATCTGAGGAAGTATGAAGGCTCTTCCACAACCTAGCCATGGGTCAAATCCCAATCTTAATCTTTTCCCACTTCCAAACTTCAAAGCAAATCCATCCCCAATTAAGTCAAAATCTTGAAGGACTACTTTCCAAATGATTGAGATGTTTTGTTGTCTTTTGTTGGGCTTTTGGATCCAATATTCTAGTGACTTGGGAGAAATGTAGTTCTGAGTGACTATGTCAGTCCATAGACTTTGGGTTGAGAGTAAACTCCATGCTCCTTTTGCTGCTAATGCTTTTGAGAACAAGAAGCTTTTTTTTATTATCCCCATCTCCTTACACTTTTAGGCAAGGAAATTTTCTCCCAACCAACCCATGCAAAAGAAGTGTGGTCCTGAATACCACTCCAGAGAAATGAGAAACATTTCCTTTGAATCTTCTCCATTGTCCCTTTCAGAATCCATGCAAGAGATATCCAGTAAACATAGACAACTTCTAGAATATATTTTATCAACACCAATCTCCCATCTCTCGAAATATTTGTGGCTCTAAAGTTGTATCCTTTTGTCAATATTTGTTATCAACCACGACCAATCCTTTTAGTATACTTATTTGGATTTAAAAGGAAACCCCCAAATATCAAAATCACTTTTTTGGAAAGGGAGTATGGATGTGAGATATCATTCATCATTCTCCTTTAGATCTAGGCGTGAAAATGTAGATTTCCTTTCATTAATCAACATACATGTGGCCCTACTAAAAAGATCTAGAACGCTAACCAAATTATTGATGACCCTCTTGGATCCATCACAAAATATTAAAATGTTGTCAAGAAAGAGGAGGTGAAATATTTTAAGAATATGGGAGATCTAAATCCCATGGAAGTTTCCAGTTCTCTTTGCTTCCTTCAAGGCTCTACTGAGACCTTCGACTACGAGGGAAAAAAAAAGTGGTGATAGAGGGAATCCTTATAGGAGCCCCCTTTCATGTTGAAAGAAATAAGAGGCTTCCGCATTGATCAACACTGTGAATGAGACCAATTACAAACAACATATGATCCAATTGATGAAATCAACCTTGAAACCTACATGGGTTAGAAGGAATCGAATATAGATCCAATTCACCCTTTCATTGGATTTAGACATGTCAATATTGATTACTACCCCTTTAAGATTCCTAGTTTTAATGTTGTGTAGACCCTATTATGTAACTCCAATTGCCTCCTGGATCTGCCTCCCAGATATGAATCCAAATTGTTCACCCAAGATAAAAATATGAAAGAATTACCTTTATTATGTGGGTGATGAATTTTACAATTACCTTGTAGATACCGTTGTATAGAGAGATTGGAATGAAGTCATCGAAGTTTTGAGGATTATCAAACTTTGGAATCAAGGCTATAAAGGTTGGGTTGAAAGGGGAAAACATCCTTCCAAATTGCCAGGAATCCTCAACCACTCTTAATAGATCCTGACCTAAAGTATCAAAGAATCCTAGGAACAATTCAACAAGCCAAGCATCTGGACCTAGACTCTTATATTTTTGGAAACTATCAAGAACTTTGAATAGGTCATCTTCAGACACTTCAACCATCAAATCATTGTTATTCCCTTCATTTACAAAGCTTGGAAAGAGTTGAGCTATTCTGACAATATCTACAATCGAGGTGCCTTCTTGGGATTTGAAAAGGTTGCTAAAATGATTTTTGGTTATCTAAGATAGTTCCTAAAAGGAGGAAATAGTTTCCCCATCCTAATTTTGTAAGCTCAAAATTATATTTGAGAGTTTCCTCTTGCAAGCGTATGATTGAAATAATTTTGTATTTTCATCACCCCCTTTAAGCCACAATGCCATGCTCTTGAGTCTTCCATTATGCCTCCTACCTCCTTGGCTGTAAGAAGAGATCTATTGTGATACCCGAGCCATGACATTATTATTTTTAATTTAAATATTTTTGAAAATTATTTTTATGTAAAGAGTTATTAAAAACTCAAAGTGAGACTTTGCACAATAAACTATTTTTTTATATAAATAAAAGAAAAAGACACTTGGAGAGTTCAACTACATGAGGGGACACCACCATGGCACAAGAGAATATGAATAAGAAAGCTAGAGAGATATTTACCAATCAAATCCAATCTAAAACTCAACAACCAAACAAGATCCTCAATCATATGGATTTATGGATTGATTGGAGATTTGATTGGGATGGCATAAGACTTAGGAAAAACTATATAAATCTAATCTAAAACTCAACAACCAAACAAAATCCTAAATCATATGGATTTATGGATTGATTGGAGATTTGATTGGGATGGCATAAGACTTAGGAAAAACTATATAAGAGTGCACTGAGATATCATGGGACCCCATGTTGTGCATAGAGGAACTAGTTGAGTGTTCTCTCTTATCATAAGTAAATCTACTTGTTACAGACTCTAGAAGAGAGTACCATGAGGAAGTGATTGCTTGCGTTATAGTGCTTGGTGGTGATCCAGATCAAGGGGTGGAGTGAAGCAAACAACCAAGTTTCTTTCTCCTATGGTTGGTAGGCGCTGATTCTCCAAGTGTATTTTCTTCCATATTTTGTTCCAAGTAGTGTTAATTTTTTCCTTATGGATTTGAGTGTTATCATGAGAGTGTTTTGTAAATGAGGATGGATCTTAAATTTGTTTTAAATTTATTATTATGTATCATATAGTATTATTATTGTTCTCTGTAATGGTCAATGGTAATATTTAGTTGTATTATATGCATAAATCTTGGCACAAAATATAGAACTTCAAAAGAATTTAGATCCTTCACGATAGGTTGCATTGTATAGGGTTTGGGTTTACTAAGAATAAGGGAATCATAAGGACCATCACTAAAAACTCTGTATTTTCATGGTTCATAATAAAAATTCTTCTCTTTGAAGCAAGGTCTATAATCAATTTAATTTCAAATTGACGAGCTTCTATATGTCCTTCTTAAGGTTTGATAAACCAAAGTTGATCTCAGTGGACGTTAATCATCATCATCATCATATATTTTCATTTTCATTTTTTATTATTATTCTTTTTTTTTTAATTGCTTTAAAGTTTTGATCACGATCATTTAACTTTTTTTCATCCAAGTTGTTGGTATCACTGATTAAATGAAATGGATTCAAGACTAAGACTTTCTGAATCGAAAGATGGTGATCCATTTTTTTGGTGTGGGTTCGGGTTCTTTTCTTCTATGCATAATGCATTTTTTTTTGCTTCTCGAAGTTATAAACACTGTAATTCTTTCAATAGGTATCTAGACTGAGCTTTTTACTAGTTGGAGTGCGTATATCTGAATGTCTGATTGGTTCTGTTTTTTTTTAACGTTAGATTATGCCTTTAAATTTTTATTTGTTAAAATATTTTGAATTTGTTTTAGTCCCTGCTTAAGAAGTGATGCCACATAATCGTATCCATGTGAACAATATACCTATGTTTTTATTCAATTTCAATTGTCCACGTTATGGAAAGTAGTTACCAAATTATAGTAAGAAATTATATGATGTGCTTAGAAAAACGTAAACTAGCATACTCCCAAAGAGGGGAAAATGAAACACCGAAGAGAATTTCAATATGTTTCAAAAAATGAGAGAAAATTGTCTGTAGATAATATAAGCTTATGTGATGAAAACAAGTCTAGGGAAATAATTAAAAATAAGTTACATCAAACTTCTAAATCGTCACATAAGTGAAAATAAGTTTCGTCCAAAAGGAGTTTGCTAAGTTTTAGGTAGCTTTAGAGAACCTCGAAACCCTTGGACGTGGAGGAACTATACCTTTGAAACTGAGACCTGGCCTGGACATGGAGAGACTATACCTTTGAAATTGAAACTTGAACTATATGAGACATCAAAAATTTTGCACAACATAATTTGCACAAGCTACACCATTTTTTCTGTCAACCATTCGCATGGGTCCTCTTATAATCTCATGTATTGAAGATCATTGAATGGCCCAATAAGGTTGACAGGTGAAGAAAATATTTTGTTTCAAGTTTTTAATATCCCAAGTCAATCTTCATGTTGAATATCGATAGTATATAGTCAAGATGTCCATTAGTAGCTTGTTGCTTAAATTTCATGATGTCATGGATGCAAAAGCAAACCCCCTTCCGTGCACATATTGTAGCTCACGGGGCATAAGTTTTTATAGAGATAACAATTCCATTGAATTTATGTTTACCTTTTCTCTTCACACATAATTACATGACCAAATCATACACTTAAATCCCAATAACACTTGACTGCGTGCATGAAGGGTGGTTTTCCCGTTCTACTTGAAAAGAAGAAGGTTGATTGGTAACCCTAGTATCCCCATCATAAATTCCTTCGGTTCAGTATTTTTCAGTTATAAAAATACATTTATAAAATAGAGGAGATCCAAATACCATTAATTATACTTTAAGCTTTTAACTCTCATTTATTTTTATCCTTGAAAAAATTAAACTATAAATGCCCTGTCTTTTTCTTGAACAAAATTTCAATTAGGTTCTGAAGAAATTAAAATATAAATCCCCCGTCTTCTTGTTCAAACAAAATTATGTATGATGTTTGAGTTTTTTTATTATTTGGATGGTTTTTTTCCTTAAAGGTAAATTCACTTCTTCATAGGGGGCCACATATGTTAGTTGGTTAGCCAATAACCCATAACGTAGCCAGTTTCGGCAAATCAAGACCCAGAACCACCACTTTTTATTTTATTAGTTCAAGGTTGCAAGCCTAGGGGAACATACTTGTTGAACTGGTGGTCTGGAAACTTACCAGCATCCTTAAGATTAAAATTTCAAAATTGATAAGTGAAATGCAAACGGAAAGCCAATGAAACCAAGAATATCTTGGTTGTGTTTTTTCAAGTTTATGTTATGACCATTTAAACTACACATTTTGGTTTAATCCGCCATTATGTTTGGAAAACAAAATCTTCATTGATAGGAAGCATTACCCAATAAATGATAACAACAAAAAATACAAATACTATAAAGAAAGGAGACAAAGACTATGGCATACAAGGGGAGTCTACTTTATATGCACTATGCTCTATATTTTATATTGGTTGCCTACCCTCTTTGCTTCTATATTTATATTGGTTATAAATAGGATCTTAGTAAAACTTTAGGGTTATAAATAGGAGCTTAGTAAAACTTTATCCTAAGATAAGTGGTTTTGGCACGTGTATAAAACCACCACTCTTTAACAATTCTGCACCTATTTCCTACGGTTCCTTGATTCATGCAGTACAATGGGGGATTTTTTTGAGAATCTATGTGCTATGGGCAGGGCACCCACCCACAATTCAATTTTAATACGACTTCTACTTCTTTCATTAACACATTTTTGTGTGCAAAGCAACTCTTACTACAAGTACGCGTCACCTACTTTATATTAGGCCTGTAATGGGCCCTTCTTGTACGTCTGCAATGGAGTGATATCTCTACATGCTTCGATCATAACATATAATTGAGTGGGATTATAATCCGATTGTATTTCATTTTTAGCATGATAGATTATTTGAGCCGAAGATCCTGATGTTTGTGAGTCTTATGCTCGTAAGCGAGATTATGGTGTTTTTGCACATATATTAATAATATTGGATCCTGATGCTTCTATTGCAGATTGGTGACTATGATCTTTGTGTTCGAGATTGAAAGTAAGTTATTGATGATCGTGAGGTAGATCCAGAATTTCGTTATCCTTATCTAGCACCAGCAACAGAGGTAGTAGAGGTGGGAGCATGCATCCTCACCAGGAGCAGGAGCCTAATAAGCATCTTAGTTAGTCGTTGATGAGTAGTCAATCGATTCTGGGAAAAGGGGTTCTGTTAATATACCCAAAATTTATCCAGTTCTTGCCCAATCGAAGCACTAGTCAATGCATACAAGGGGTTCGATCATGTCAATAGCTAAAATTCTGGTCTTCCACTCAATTAGTTCCATCGAGGGAAGTTATTGCTAGTCTAGTTATTAGTGATTTGGATAGATGGGCATAAGCACAAATAAACAAAATATTGGACAAACACTTCCATAAACTGAATTCAAAGTCTTGAACTTATCTCTTGCATACAGGTAGTTACACTACGTGTATTAGACTTCACTTCCACCCAGCTAGCGTTATTCTCAACAAGACTTACAATGCTATCGTACCTCTATTACAATGCTGCCATAACTCTGTCATACCAAAATATATTGTGCCAACTAAACCATCCGAGAGTGACATATGTCGTTTTCCCAACTAAATCCAAATATAAAATATTTTGAAGCCCATAATTAAAAAGCGAGCTTTCATAAATAGTTCAATCCCATATGATTTTCTTCTGAATGAGTTACTGCTAACATGATCGAAAGGCAGTCTCTTTGCCTCGCAGGGTTTAGGATGAGCTAGTAACTCCATGAGTTTAGGTTTAAAGGCAGTCTCTTTGCCTCACAGGGTTTAGGATGAGCTAGTAACTCCATGAGTTTAGGTTTTGAATCTCCCTGTATCTTTCTTTTACCCTTTAACATTTAGTTTGCTCTCATGAATTTACAGTTGGGAGGTCTTTAATGCTTGGCTAATTCTAATGAGCTAATTAGATTGGTATTTTCGTATTGATGCACATGGTTTAAAAACCCAGATGATGTTTGATCCGTTTTCCTCTCCTTTTGTTGATATTGATGGTGAGGGTAATAGATTTTTTTTTCATTCCTTCCAGTCCCTTTGCCTCATAGGGTGAGTTGGTAACTCCATGAGTCCAGGTTTTGAATCTCCCAGTATCTTTCCTTTTCCCTTTTTCCCATGAGTCCAGGTTTTCCTCTTTGTGTGTTGATATTGATGGTGAGGGTAATAGAGTTTGTTTTCATTCATTTTCTTGTCCATGTGTTGAGTAGCGTCAACTTCTGTGCTTGCCTTCCCATGTGTTGCAATCGTATCAATGACAATAATTTAATCTTATTAGCGGCAGTAATTCTTGCATGTGTTTCAATAAAATGCCTGTTGTTGGTTGCAGGTTTGCTTCATGTACAAAACGAGCTAAACCGATGGATAACGCTGATTGCTTCATGTACAGGTCTACATGCTTTGGAGAGGAATAGAAATCATCTTCCCATTGTTTCCTGTCATGGCTATCCTTGTATTTCCACATATGCACTGCTTGGGCCATAACATGGCAAAGGGCATAGAGAAGCATAATAACAATTGCAGCTGTAAGAGTGTACAGACAAAAACGGACTAAGGGACTCTACCAAATCTTGTAGAGGTTGAGGTTGGAATTGGAAGAGAGGGAAGAGAAAAGGAGGAGAAGCATAGAATGAAAAAACAGGACATACATAATACACCACAACATGTTATCAATCGGCTCTTTCTCTTTCAATATTTTATCCAACTCAGACATTCCACCAGATTTCACATAGAATCGAGCTCCCAGCGGGGCTCTTTGTCTTCATCATCACCATTTGTTACAACTGATTTTACCACACATGGTTGATCAAAATTTTATGGCCTTCCCTGTCCCTCTACAGATTATTTGGACCCCATGGAGTACTTTTTTACCTTTAATGATTCCAAGATCATCCCTAAAAATACTCATTATTTGCTGTACGCGAATTTTAATCCCTTTCTTGCATATATACGCCGATATTACCCTTAAACCCACGTACATCAGGATGTGTGCAAAAGGCCAAATGTTTTTGAAGTTTTCCTTGATGTGGATCCGAATCACTTGTCTCTTGGCCTTCCATATGCCTCTAGATCGCTCTGATTTGTCCTTCCATTACCCCATTGAAGCACTATATAAGAAACCCTTTGGATACATTGAAGAGGGGGAATTGAAGAGCAAGAAAAATATAGTCCATTGTTGCCGTAGCTTGCTTATACTTGAGTCTAGATCCCTTTGTCCCTTGGAGCACTTTGTGTTCTTCCCAAGATTTCCTTTGCTTGTGAGATTGCTATCAAGAGATGGAGGATTGAGGTGGCGGAGGCCCAAGTGGAGGACTCGGTTTCTCCGGTTCACAAATGTGCCGACAGAGGTTGTCACTTATGTAATCTCTGATTTTATTAATAGAAATATATTTTCCTGTCCAATGATGTGCATTTAGATGAATATTGAATCCATGAATGTATTTAATTGCTTATGTATCATTGATTATATATGCTAGAGTAGGCCTAACACTGTTAGATTTTTATCATTCAAGCTAGCATTATGATCTTAGGATCTTTAATTGAGATAATAACATGCACAGCGATAAAAAACAAGAGACAAGAGACACAAAGAATTTTTCTCGGGGAAACCATAAAGGAGAAAACCCCACAACTTCCTCAAAGATAGAATCAACACCAAAAGTAAAACCCGAAAACATAAAGATGATCTCCCGACAGCAGTAGTCTCTCTTGTCCCAGCAACTTCTCCCCTCACTCATGCGCCCCAATGAGTGAGTGTGTGTGTGTTTGATAAAATAGAGAGGCTTGCTCTCTATTTATATTCTTTCGTTCACTTGAAACCCACTCCAACATGTCGGCCTCACTAACCAATTACTTACTAGAGCCGACATCTGTAGGAGTGTCTAATAACCCTAGTGCCCCACAACTTGTGGGGACTTTGCCTTCTCCGACCAACAAGGAGGTTTATCCTTAACACAATGGTGGGGACTATTGCCCCAACTTACAGTGACTCACCTAGGGTCGACTTCTCTAGGATAGTCTAATAACCCTAGGGCCCCACAATTGCGGGGACTTTAACCCTTGACCAATAAGAGGGTTACCCACAATGACTTGACATGACTTGTTACATTATAGAAACTTCTCGAAATAAACATCGGGGTATGACATGACTCAAGTACATTACAAATACATCCCAGAATAAACATCAGGTTACAATACATAAGATATACGGATGAATACATTCTGAAGTTACAAATACATCAACACTCCCTCTTAACTAGGAAGGTATTCTCTCGACACAATTTATCATCATAATTCTTCTTCTCTGTATCATCTGGATCATCATCAAGCTCTTGTCATCTTCATCGTCAAGTCCTCTTCATCTTCAAGTCATCTTTCATCATCGGATCTGGATCATCACTTGATCTGGATCATTATCACTCGATCTGGATCATCATCACTGGATCTGGATCATCACTGGACATCATCACTAGATCTGGAACATTACTAGACATCATCACTAGATCTGAATCATCACTGGATCTGGATCATCACTACCGGATCATCATCACTCGATCTGGATCATCACCATGGGTGCTATCTCATGATTCTTCTCGTCACAGGAAGTTCTACAAAGCCAGCCCTTTTTCATGTTGGTTTTAGGCCTAGCCACCATGTAGGTCTTTGTCAACGCGTATATCTGACACCAAGTCAGAATGGCCCACCTAGCATTTACATCTGACCTCGACTCGTCAGAAAGGCATGCCCAACACTCACATCTGATCATATAGGAACCAATCCTATAATCACATCAGAAAGGCCCGGCACTCACATTCACCAGCATGATAGGACACAACTACTATCATCTATGAAAAGGCTCAACACTTACATCTGACCTACTCATCAGAAAGGCACAACACTTACATCTGACCTACTCGTCAGAAAGGAATGCACCCACATCTGATCTTGTAGGAACCAATCCTACAGTCATATCAGAATGGCCCCCAGTCCTAGACTGAGCTACCTGGTAACTGACCAGGTGCCTCCATTCTCCTAGAGAATGGAAGTTGCCCGTATATCTGACCTACTAATCAGAATGGCCAGCACTCACATCTGATCATGTAAGACTACATCTTACAATCGTCTTAGAAAGGCCCTCAGTCCCAGACCAAGTATTCCTGGTAACTCACCAGGCAGCTCCATTCCAAGAATGGCAGTAGCCCTTATATCTGATCATGTAAGAACCAATCCTACAGTCATATCAGAATGGCTTAGCACTCATATCTGACATGGAAGGACCCAATCCTCTCACCATGATAGAATGGCTTAGCGCTTACATCTGACCTACTCGTTAGAATGGCTTCAGGACTCATCACTTCCCCTTGGAAGGGACCTCGATCTGGAGAACACCAAGCTTCTCCCTGAAGTACTCAAACTTCACTCTGGCCAATGGCTGTGTCAACACATCATCTATCTGATCGTCCGTCACAACATACTGGAGCTTCACTGCTCCCCTCTGTACCATATCCCTAATATAGTGATACTTGATCTCGATATGCTTCGACTTGTCATGGAACACTGGATTCTCTGACAACTTCACACAACTCTGGTTGTCACAATGTATACAAGTAGCATCCATATGGAGATCAAATAAATCAGACAGTAGCTTCCTTAGCCATACTGCCTCACAACTAGCTGAACAAGCTGCAACATGCTCTGCTTCAGTTGTACTCAGTGCCCCGTAGGATTGCTTCCTGCTAAACCAAGAGATCACACCTGATCCCATACTGAAGCAACACCCTGAAGTGCTCTTCCTATCGATGGCACTGCCTGCCCAACTTGAATCAACATAACCCTCTAGGTTAATCTTTTGATTTGCCTCATACTTGATCCCATAATCAACTATACCATTCAGGTACCTCACAGCGTGCTTTGCAACCATCAGGTGAACATGTCTCAATGTGTTCACAGCAAAGCAAATATCTAGTCTCGTATTCGTCAAGTACATCAAGGAACCAATCATTTGTCGATACATCATAGCATCAACCGTATCTAGTGAAGCATCACTCAATAGTTTCAGGTTCGATGCCATAGGTGTGGTCATGGCCTTACAATCCATCATCCTGAACCTATTCAGTATCTCTACTGCATACTTCCCTTGTTCGAGGAAGATTCCATTTGCATTCTGCCACACTTCCATGCCTAGAAAAATAGTGCACTAGTACAAGTGATCAATTTTGCCACGGAAAAACGTGGCAATATCCACGGAAAAGCGTGGATATTGCCACGTCTAAGTGTTTTTTTCCGTGGAAACAATTCCGTCGCAATAGAGACGACCCCTAATTTGCGTTGCAAGAGCGACAATGTTCTATATTTCGTTAGATGTCTAAGTCGTCGC
>LPNX010012547.1:620165-635626 GCA_001517045.1 Pseudotsuga menziesii
CCAATGCAAGCAGGCATTTGGGTAATTAACATTCAACCACGATTCACGAAATATAAAGAGCATGTAACTTGCATTCAATCAATCAAGAGCATGTAACTTGCATTTTAAAAAAAATTTGAGATCGGAGAAAGATCGACCGGTTTGGCCTTTGACTCGGCCGAGTTGACCGGTTCGGTACCGAACCGGCCACCCGAGCCGGTTTAAAGGCCGGTTTGGCTTGGTGAGGGTTCGACTCAGTCGACTCGGGCCGTGTCCAAGCTGACTCGGCCGAGTTTAAAAACACTGAATCTAATACCACTAGATCACTTTGAAAGAAAACAAGTCACTCTCCTCATGAAGATATTTTTCTTTGCGACTAGGAGGTAAATTTTATTATGTCCATGAGGACACCAAGACTTCAGTTATTCCAAGGTTTAAATCCCTCTCTTGATCCCACACCTAACTAAGTCACCATAATGTACGCAATGGTATGAGGTGAACAAAGTCATAAAAAAGTTAGAAAATCAAAAGAAAAATAATTATAAAATATGGGATGGACCAATAATATTCACCAAAAACCTCATAGTAACCATAGCTAGAGAAGATTAAAGGTGAGATCCATCTTGGGAGACAATTTCATAAAAACCCTAAGAGGTCCATACTTTTCTGGGAGAACATTCTTTGGAATTGAAACCAATTAGGAGGCATCCAAAATAGGTCAACCATAGAGATGAGAAGTGAATACATATCCCAATAACCATTAAGGTCCAAAGGATGTCAAAATAACAACATAGAACCATGATTAAGCTTGGCCATCCAGACTGTCATCAAGTACCTTGGAAGTAAATGGAATTGATAGAAAAACAAATGAAGATAAAATTCTTAAAGACAAAGTCAACAAAAGACGGTTCCATCGCTATAGAGACGGTCAGGCGTGGATACAGCGACGTCCAAGAGTTTAGGCGTGGATACAGAGACGTCTAACAGTCCAGGCGTGGATACAGAGACGGCTAGGCGTGGATACAGCGACGCCTCGTTCCTGTTACATCGGATTTTACACCAAAAAGTAAGAAACGTGGAAAACCTCCGTGGAAAAATCCGCGATTTTGTACTAGTGGTGTATCGACACATAACAGGAGCATCATTGGTCTTCTACCTTCAACCTTGAAGCAAAGGTTGGAATCCACTTTACTCTCAGTAAAGCCTAGGGTCATCAGTAATATGTCCATCCTGTAATACCATGTCGAACCTCAGGATCTTTTGCAGTCACTCCCTCTAAAGAATCATACTCCCTCTGTCTTCCGTACTCTATGCACTGAAACATTATGTACTGGAGTGACAAGTAGCTTCCTCTGCTACTAATATTCTCTGTATCCATCTAGGGTCACTGGATACCAAGATCCTCTATCTTGAACTTTTTCAAAAGTTCATCTTGCACCCATCTGTGAGCTTGTCATCCTCTATCAACCTTGTAGCAAAGGCTCAGATCTTCATCAAGCTCCTCATGTATGTGTTATCCCATGGGTGTCTACTGAGCTCGTACAAGGTCTTCTTTCATTTGCACACATGATTCTGCCTGTCATGTGTCTCAACTCCTACTAGCTGCAAATGTCTCTTCGAATCTTACCTTGTATCCCACGAAGTTTCCATCTACTGCATGATGGAACTACGAACTTCCCTTCATGTATCGACTCTGCATCCTAGACATCATTCTTCTTGAACTGGTCTTCCCTTTCTTCTTGGTTACTTCTTCATGGCTGGAAGGTTCTGCATCAATGATGTCGCTGCATTCGTCATATTATTCTTCATTTTGAAATGTCGTCACTTGTTCTTCAGAACAAGTCTCATCCTTCTTTGCTTGTAGGCGATTATGTACGCGATATTTCCTACAAGTCAAATGCATTTGTATGGTTAGAAACATTTCATAAGGAATATTCATACTGGCAAGTTCTTATGCATAAATATATGATCATGCAACTACTTTAGCCAATAAAACATTCATCCATATCTCACGGAAAATTTTCTAGATGCCTTCCATCTCTATCAGGACAACATTGAGATTGTGCACTAATCCAATATGTCAGCAAAGAGGTTTCATTCTAGATAAGTAGAAATGGAGAGTTGTATAGCACCATGAGCTACTTACCCATTATATGCATATTAGTAGTATACTATCATTAATGCAACATTCTATCATGCATAATACATCAATTGAATATAAACAAATGCATAACAAAACAATATCATGAAATGACAATTGAATACTTATCTTTGTTTGTTTCGTGGGTAGACTCCTTCTTGACCCTTCAACTTCATCGTCTTCTTCATTCATAATAGCATCGTTTCTTATCCAAATGCTAATATGGATAAGAGGTTCTTCAATAGTTGAGTTCTTCATGTTCCTCATCGCTTGAGGGATCTTCTTTGGATGGTAAGAGCTTGATTTTCAGTTGCTCCCGTATTCTTCTTCTCTTCTTATGAGTCGAGCTTCTTCTTCTTCCCAGAGTTAGCTAAAAGTAATCACTTCCTTCTAGCACACATTCCTTGCATGAATGAATCCCATGATCCTGGGAGGCCATTCAAGGTGGCTATCACCACTTCTGCATTCTTCACTTCTTCTTTTACCTCTTCAATTTGTTTCTTAAGGTCATCTTCCGATGTATGTTCTTTCTTTCAAATAGCTTGTCAAGGAATCAAACATCTCTTTTGGTGTCTTTAGGGAAGACACTTGTGGTACAAGTTGATCCGTGACTGAATCAACAATGATCTTCTTGGCCTTTACCAAGTTCTTATGGTGTAAGGCTTTTAGCCTCGTCTCCCTCTGGAACTAGAACCTCTCTACTTGAGTAGGTGTCCAATTCATTTTCTTTTAGAGAGATCATACACTTCCATGATTGGAAGTTGTCAACTTCAACAATCTTATCATCAAGCTGATGTGATAGATCACTTTGAAATGAGAACCTCAAATGGAAATAACAAAAGATTAGATCTTTAAGTGTCTGTCTTGGTTCTGGAGTTGGCTGATCTAGGGTTTGTCAAAGAAATCCTAATTTTCAAAACTTAGAATTTTTCAAATCTTATTGGATAGAAAGATAGATCTCTTCAAGTTAAGTTGTCCAATGTACTCCTTTTTCTGAAAACAGTGGAGGGAAGCTCCTGGAACAGGAAGCCCAAGTTTTCCAATTTCTTCTGCAGAACTGTCTGTCACTATTTCTTAGCTATCTCTGAAATTACTGCTCCTCTGTGTCTGACACTTCGCACTGAGGTATCCTCACATGTCCCTGTTCCAACACCATAGGTTTCATTAGAATTGGTTTCACCAATTGGGACATATGATCATTTTCTCAAGGTGACCTGTTACAGGACTGTTCAGAACAACGAAGTTGTACAGTATGCCACGTGTCACTGTTTCATCTTCTGGGTCTGAAACTTAGACCACAGAAATTAAAGTCCGTGCCCTTTCTGGAATAGATTCATAAATTTCATTTGGACCTTGGTAGCCCAATATATCGCAATTCTCCCCAGGTGTCTTGTTTAGGGATGAATTCTAGAAGAGGTTGGAACCCTAACTTGGAGGGATCATATCTCCCAGAATATAGCAAATATGAGGCTGAATTTTGGAAACAATGTAAATCAGGATTTTATCTTCGGCCTCTGCAATTTTCAGCTCCTAGAACTTCTCCAATCCCAAGATATAGCGAATGTACCAAAATGTATCAGTTTTAGTATTTAGGGTTTTTTTGGCTCGAGGTCAAACTAGGGTTTGACTTTCCCGGAGTTTCACCCAACCAAAAATCTTGATCCAGGTCTCTAAACTTCGATTTTGATGAGGAGAGCAATCCTATGCTAGGCTCACTCAAAAATTCCTCTTCTGTAAGAATCCCTAATATCCTGAACCAAAAACTGAAAATGCATGGAATCGAATTCCGCTTGGACAGAAAGATGCGCCCTTCAATAGAGAGTCAGCCTAGTATACTTTTGCTGATGGATTATGGAGAGAGACCCAAAAAGTAAGAAGCCCTAGCTTTTTCAGCTGCACAATGTCTTCTTCTCAAGTTAGCTCTGATACCATGTTAGATTTTTATCATTCAAGCTAGCATTATGATCTTAGGATCTTTAACTGAGAGAATAACATGCACAACAATAAAAGACAAGAGACACAAAGAATTTTCTTCGAAGAAACCATAAAGGAGAAAACCCCACAACTTCCTCAGAGATAGAATCAGCACTAAAAGTAAAACCCGAAAACATAAAGGTGATCTTCCAACAGCAGTAGTCTCTCTCTTGTCCCAGCAACTTCTCCTCTCACTCATGCGCCCCAATGAGTGAGCGTGTGTGTGTTTGATAAATAGAGAGGCTCACTCTCTATTTATATTCTTTCGTTCACTTGAAACCCACTCCAACATGTCAGCCTCACTTAACAATTACTTACTAGAGCCGACATCTCTAGGAGTGTCTAATAACCCTAGTGCCCCACAACTTGTAGGGACATTACCTCCTCCGACCAACAAGGAGGTTTATCCTTAACACAACGGTGGGGACTATTGCCCCAACTTACAATGACTCACCTAGGGTCGACTTCTCTAGGATAGTATAATAACCCTAGGGCCCCACAACTGCGGGGACTTTAACCCTTGACCAATAGGAGGGTTACCCACAATGACTTGACATGACTTGTTACATTATAGAAACTTCCCGGAATAAACATCGTGGTATGACATGACTCAAGTACATTACAAATACATACCGGAATAAACATCGGGTTACAATACATAAGATATACGGATGAATACATTTCGAAGTTACAAATACATCAACAAACACTATATTGTATAGCATGCTTGCCTTGTTTACTGTTGTTGAGAGTAAATTGCTAACGCAAGCAGAATTGGAAAAATATCAATGGGGATCTACTACAACCGTCCGAAATAAGGTATGTTTTGAGATCCTTTAATGTTATATGTTGTATTTCTCTTGCATATGGGGAAGGGATTGATTTTTGCGGTTTCTTTGTCTGTTGTGGTACACCCCAAGCCATAGGAAGTTTTCTCCGTAACAGAATTGGCAATCATACTAGGGAGGTTCCTAGTTTTTCTTATTTGGGGGTTTTTGGCATTCAATGTGCTTTTATTGCTCTGATTTTTCTGTTTCTGTGTCGAGTCTGGGGGCATGATTACCCAGTAGTACCCTGGAGAAGTAAAATTTGTCTCAGTTTGTCCATTTACCTTATTTTTCTATCTTTTTCTTCCTATACATGGGTTTTTCTTTCACAATCACGTATACATGCGGATTTTTAACTTCTGAATTTCTGACTCAAGATTGAAAGAATAGGATACTTTGTCAGAAGTTCTTACCTCTTGTGGTGGGGCTTTGAGCTGAATAGGATCATGGGCTGATGGTTGTAATGGCTTTTGCTGCTGTTTTGGAGGGGCAGCCATCTTCTTTGTGGGAGCAGCAATCTTTTTAGCAGGAAGAGCAGGTTGTTTTCTAGGAGAAGGACTCTTCTTTACATGAGCAACAATCCTGGATCTCAAATTATAACCTTCTTGATCATCTGCCTGATATAAGGAGTCCTCCATGATCTGCTCATTCATGAGGGCTTCCTCATAGTCTGCTTGTGTTAGGAAAGAGAGATCTACTTCATCTTCCATACAGTTGATATTGTCTTCTGCCTCTCCTTCTTCCTGAGCGAACTCTTGTTCTTCTTCCAGCATAGCGTTCTGGAAAGGAGCTCTTATTCTTTGATCCTCAGCTTGATTCCTATCCCTTTGAAGGATCTGAGCTGGTGGGTTATTTCTTCTGTAAGGAACAAAATTAGGGTTTTTGGGAACAAAATCATTTGGGCCTTTACCTCTCACAGGTATTTTCCCTCGGTCTTTCAGTCTAGACATCTAAATTGTTAAACTGTCCAACATCTTGGCCATTTTCTCTATTTTATTTTCTGATGAAGAAGCCCCTAGAGGACCTGAGGGTTGCTTCTTTTTGTCCATTTTGCCCTTAACCTTCTGAGATGAAACGATATTGGACTCAACTTCAAGAGCAACATCTTGCATGAGTGACAAAGAAGCAGATATTTTTTCTCTGAGAAGAAGACAAAACTCAGAATCAAAAGCATTGGCATAGGTGATTTTAGCTGAAGTATCAGTAGGCTTGATCTCAACAAGGATCTTGCTGAACATCTTGTTAAATCTTTTGGTGAAGTTGGAAACTGACTCACCATTTTCTCTCTTCAAATTGCTAAATTCAGTGATATAGTAGAGGTGGTCTCTTCTTTCTCCCCAATGCTTCAAAAATATATCATCTAGCGCTTCAATGCCTGCTATTGATCCAGTAGGCAACTCTTTGAACCATTTCCTAGCCTGACCATCTAGACTTTGCACAAAAACCCTAGTCCACACATCCTCTTGTTCAATGTTTATATTCTCAGCATAACTGTAAAATGCCTCCAAGTGTTCTTCAGCTGTGAAATCTCCCTCCCCAGTAAACTTAGGCATGTATTTTAGATAATCTCCAATAGGCATAGCAGTGAGGGGTTAGGCAGATTCAAAGGAACATATATGGCAACAAGGATCCTTTCCATTTTGGTCAGAGGGACATTCATGTTGGATGTGGGTATGGAAAGGGAAGAAGGAGATACTGCTGGTGTGGGTAGTGGTAGATTTATTTCAGTGGAGTCGCAGGGATTGGATCTACACAAGCAACAGTGCTTGAAGATTTCTCAAGCCTAAAATTTTTTGATATATTTATAAATTCCTGAGAATTAGATGTTTCAACAGAAGAAGATTGAAATGGAGGTCTATTTGATATAATAGCAGAAATATCTCTTGAAACACCTGATGTAGCTCCCATTGCAACATGTGTTACTGGTGGCCTTTGAGGGTTTGCTCTGGTACTTGGTTTTCTTGAAGCCACCTTATTCCAATGGAGACGCCAGATAGATGATTACAACCAAAATAGTGTCCAGACTGTGTCTATCATCAAAGTAGGATCTATGTCATCCCACAGGGAAGTTGAGCTTCAATCTCATCTCCCCGGCAACGACGCCAATTTGTTAGCTCGCCAGGAACTCCTCTAAGTCGCAGCTCGAGGATGCCTAGTAACTTAAATGTTTTTAATGGTTTTCTAAATGGATCAAGTCAGATGACCTAAAGGACCTCACACACTCAAGACATGCATAAAACTCAATCAAAAGATAAGGTTTCTGACCACCAATGTTCAAAGGGTTGATAATAAGGTGAATAAATGAAGAACTTACTATGCTGGTAGATTCATATATAAAACAATCACATATGAATGAATAATCATAACAAGGAAAAACACTTGTAATTCAACTCATCAACACATAGATAAGATGACAACTATCTCGTATTAGACAAAAAGAATAAACCTGAATCAGACATCCAAGCACAAGTATAAACCAGAAAAGAGATGGAACCTGAACATATAATGGCAAAAGAGCTTATATTAAATGATGAATAACATGAGAAGCTTGATAACAATAACGGTCTAAAAGTCTCCGAAGTCAAACCTTTGTTTCAACATAAGTCTTAGGCTTTATAGCCTTTACAAAATTTATTTCAGATCTTGAAGAGTTGGATCTGATTTACTAAAAATAGATAACATAACTGTTTTTTCAAAAATTAGGTCAAAAACCCTAACGTAAGTGCTAGTCTATCTAACTCTAATTCTTGTTCACTCCTTGAACTCTTTAATAACTGCAGTGATCACTGAAGTAAAACTAGGCCCTGTTTTTTGACAGATAAGTCATCGTTTGTCAAAAGTAGATAGGGTTTGTGACCCTTTTCACCTCGCTGGCACCTTCAAAAACTGGAACAGAACCAACCTATTGGTGTAATTAACTAATCTTCAACTTCATAACTCATCCGAAGTGTTTGGATCGATCAAAATTGGTTGTGTGTGGAAGCATGTCTTTTTGCACCCTTTTGTGCTTTCGGTGGTTAAGCTAACAGAATTCTGGGTCTGTAAGTTGTCGAAAGCTCTGCTTTCGGTGGCTAATGAACAGCTGCTGCGTTCGCCTAAGCCACCAAAAGCTCTGTTTTTTGCAAAATTTAATTACTCTTTAATCAACCTTTTACAACTTAACTCCTGACCTTCCGATACTTTTTCAACCTGCATAAGATTTGGAATATCAACAACATCATGGGCTACCTCCGGGTCCTGAAGGCTTATTGCTGGCTCTGCTAGGGTTTCCAATGCAATGTGTGTTTTAGGGTTTGGATCCTTCTTCTGCAACCTTGACATTCTGATAATCTTGCAGAACCTAGAGTTATTTTTCATTAATCTCATATTTCTTCTTTTCAGCAAGACATACATCCCTCTCATTTCTAGGAGAGAATTATGTAATTGAGTATTTCTTTTGGTTAGGTTCTTTTGATTTCTCTATCTAGGACCTCTAGTTCATATATTTTCCCTAATAGTTGGTTGATTCTCTAGGTCCTAGGTTTGCTAGAGGAAGCTTCTGCCATTGGTTCATCTTGACCCTCCCTTGGTGTAGGTGAGGGGAACTTCTCATGTTCTGCTGCAACCTGTTTTGTTAGGTCAACTTCCTGCTCCTCTTCTTCTTATGACCCTGAGTAGGGTAGGTTGAGTATATTTTCACCTTGTGTTGGAGCCTCCTCCTTCCCACTAAAATCCAGATTTCTTTTGGCTTTGTTGGTTTTAGAAGTTGGAGAGGGTTGATCCACTGTCACTGGTGAGATGGCCCTCCTCTTCCTCTTGCCACTTCTGGGAGTGGTAGACTTCTTTGAAGGGGGACTTCCCTTTGTCTTCTGGCTGCAAGCCTGTTTCAAACTCATTCCAAAATAAGAAGTATGTCCATGCTATGTTTCTTCTTTGCAGCAGTTCTTGGACAATAAGCTTTATCAGGCCATGATGAGATAGTCTGCCTTCAATTTTAGTGGGCTGAGTTTTGACCTGGTGGGCCATCTTGGTCAGGCTCTTGTGTAGGTAGAAGGGTAGGTTTAGTGAGCTCCTGCTAGTGAAATAGTTCATCAATTTAAAATGGTATATCATCACCCTGTTATACCTGCCTTCACAAATTATATAAACTAGGATTGCTTTCAACAACTGCTACCACTTCTCCTCAAGCCAAGTAGAAGGGATGCTTTTCTTCCATATTACATTCTTGTGTTCAGGCTTCAAGTAAGACCTAAATTCTACATCCTTCGTGATGGTGGTTTTAAACCATTTCTCCCTAGTCCTTGGGAGTTCTGCTACTTCTGCTATTAGGGCTTCATCAACCTGGAACTCTTCTTTGCCTATCAATGCCTTAGAGCCATCGAAAGAGAGAGCAAAGGATTCTACCACTTACTGGTGGGATCCCTGAATTTTCTCACAGAACCTGTAACAACCTGCATCTTTGAAGAATTGGCATACTTCTAGATGTGACTCGAGATAGCCAAGGTCACCCAATTCCTGTCTGAGGGCAGGTCTTTCTCCTTTCTTCATGTCTGGACTGTGCTTCTAGTAACTGCAAAAATCAAAATTCGAATTCGGCGAAGGAGATTAGCGTGCTGGTTTCAAGGATGGCCTGGAGCAGTGAGGATGCATGCAGGGAAAGGAGTGGACTGAGGATAGGGTGCTGATTTTGAGGGGCTGATCAATCGATTGGTACTTGAGCAAGATGACGGTAAACTCTGGTGAGAACCACGAGATGGCCAATACAACAATCATTTTAACTTGAACTTGATGTTTCGTGATGGTTCGACTGCAATCATGGGACAGGTGGAGGGTAGCTAAGGTTTTGGTCTCTATCAGTCACTTCGGTTTAATAACAACCTCTTATTCACCAACTCGTGATTTTCTGTAGTCCCCAGTCTTTTCGGCGGTTAAGTGCTTGATCATGATGTTCCTCATGCTGACGGTGCTTGATTTCTATGGATATGCTAATCGCTTTCCTCTTTTGGCGCTTTCCGTAGTTAAGGAAATCTTGGGTCTAATTTGTAAGTTACAGAAAGCTAGGCTTTTCGGTGGCTAATGAACCGTTGGTACGTTCACCTAAGCCACCGAAAGTTGCATTTTCAAAATTTTATTAAAAACGAAGTCAATAGGCTTTTGATGGTTAACGTAGTCCCGAGTCCAAGCTTTTAGCTGCCGAAAGCAGGGCTTTTCGATGGCTAATGAACCGTTGAAAAATTCACCTAAGCCATCGAAAGTTAAACTTTTGATTTTTGTGAAAAAACAAAATACAAGGCACTCCATTTTTGTTAATCACACATTAATATTTCATAATGTGCCATGAAATCTTCATCACTATGCTAAAATAAATTGTTTGAGTTTGACCTATTGAAAACTAATTTATTTAAGGGATAACACGATGCTCACTAATAATATCCACCTCCAATTACATAGTCTAAATCTGAACAGTCTTCATAGTCTAAATCTGCAGTCCATGGAAACATGTTACCTTGCTTCAAAGATTGTCACAACTCATTACAAATACCGGGTTAAGAGCAAACTTAAGACCTTGAGACCTTTTAAATTTAATCAAAACACACTAAACCAATGGTGCTTCCAAATCAAATCATGGGTTAAGATCAAACTAAAGACCTTGAAATATTTTCCGTAATCAAAACACAAAACCAGTGGTACTTTCAAATCAAAACCTTTTATATATTAATTTCAATATCCAACCAAAACTTTAAACCAAAATGTTTTATAAAATAACTCTATCATTAATCATTTTTATTTATTTTTATTATATTTTTTTAATTTTTTAATCCCTCTTTACCAAGTTGTGGCCTCACGTCTTAAGTCTTAATCATGAGTAAATAGGGATCTGAAGTTATTGATAATTTTTTGTTCAATATAAACAAACAAACAAACAGAATGTTCAACCTGTCATAAGGGCTTAACTTACTTACCATATACTCAAATTTGATAAAGGATTGGTAACTTTTATGTGGATGGGGATCTCTACAAAGATATCCACAGAATTCGTCATTTTGAATATATATAAATGTCATTAATTTTTCTAATTCAATGTTTGAGTAAGACCTACAAACCTTTTAGATGTGAATAGGGATCCATGGCATCAATGATTTTTGGAATATAAATAGAATGTTTAAGCTGTCGTAAAAACTGTATGCTTCATATTACGTAATATTAATCACCGATTCGTACACAGATTCAGATTAGGGTTTCCACACCTGCACTCAAAAAGAGACACCAACATTCTAATTCCAATAGAATCAAGTCTTCATTAGGGATATCCAACAAATAATGGAAACCAAAAACTTTGTTGCCCCTAATACAAATTATTTACTAACTCGGTGGGAGGGGCGCCAGGCATTGAAGACGCCCCCTCACTTTCTTCACAAAGTTCTGGCTCTCGCTGTTCTTGGTCAACCAGACTTGTACCCAAAAACAGAGAAGAGAGATATATCCAACCCATGGTAGCCCAAGCCGATAGAAACTACAAAGGTATATCCAACCAGTTGTGACATGGTGCCCCACTTACCAGTGAACTGATATTTGTCAGCATTTGACATTACACTTGAAATTAGATCAATACCCTGGAATCCAACTTCTTGCAACAAAGGAAAATACTATATTGTGAATTAAATTCTTTTGATAACAGCTACAAACTCAAATTGAAAAGTCCAAAGGGGTTGGATCCATTGATGAGGAAAGAAAAGTTTTTCACCAGGACAAGGTTCAATTTCAATGATGGCTTTACCTAGAGCTATGGGGTACCTTGAGGTAGTGGTCAAACGTGTGGTTTCACCCATAGATTGCATTAAATGATCTCGTGACCCATGGACACATAAGACGATCAAAGCTCACTCCCATTTCCTCCTAACGTTTAAAATACGTGAGATGTAGAACAGTCGGTGGTGGGTGATGGTTAAGACGCCCCTAAGCAGAAAGGTTGCCGGCTCAAAACCCCATGGACACCAAAAATCCAACCATGTTAAGGTTGGTGCGGTCTAGGCCAGGTGCGATCCCCAGGTGATTTTGACGGCTTAGATGCCTCTAGTTCGTGGTCACTTAGCCAATGGCAAACCTATTAGTCAGGAGAGTTCTTCCACTTGCCAACAAAAAAAAAAAACTCAAACTGAAACAGTGATTAATTCTCAACACTCTTTAAAGATCAAGCTTTGAAATTTATCCTCGTAGTTTCTCTAGTAAAGAATAAGTTTTCTTGCAAGAATCACAATGATCCAATATCTTTAGCAATTGCCTCAAACCAAAACAAACAGTAACCCATTTTCAATACCTCTTAATCACTGAAGCTTTAAAATTAATCTTGGTAGTTAGTCGGATCAACTGCAATGTAATTTGATCATTTCCCAATACACCAATTTACATATGAAAGAATTAAAATTGATCTTGGTAGTTAGTCGGATCAACTGCAATGTAATTTGATCATTTCCCAATACACCAATTTACATATGAAAGAATTAAAATTGATCTTGGTAGTTAGTCGGATCAATTGCATTGTAAATTGACGATTAATCAATACACCAATGTATAGATATGAAAGAATTAGTTATTCTAACCATTTATTAGATCACCCAGCTCTTCAGAGAGCTTTTTTACTCCACAGAGTGAATCGTTCTTAGTGCTCACAAGTAAAGCAAATTCTGGGGCAGAAGATAACTGGGAGAGATTTCCAGACATGGGAATGTAACTTTCTCTTGATCAGTAATGAAAGAATTATTTATTGTAAACCAAAAATTAGATCACCAGCTCTTCAAATAGTTTTTTTATTCCACAAGTGAATCATTATTGTTGGAATATAATCCATCGGGATTATATAATATGTAAATAGCGTAAATATATTCTGAATGTGAATAGTCATGTAGGAATATGAATAGGTTGGTCGGAAGTTGAATCACGACCGACATATGAATTGTATAAATATATGCATTAGCAATGGAATAAGATGAATCGGGAGTTATTCACCTAACAGTGGTATCAGAGCACCACCTGCCATAACTCCTGCCTGCATGCCTGCCAGATCTCCATTCTGCCCTTTGTCAATTCGTTTCAGCCTTCCTGCCCCATCAGTCTGTATTTGCATGCGTTTTCCTACAGCTTGGGTGCCAATAATTCTGTGCATCCACCTACAAGATTCCCACTCAGTAGACGTTCTAGGAAAAATAACAGTCTGCCTCTCATTTCTACGTTAGCGTTGGGGTCTGCCATTCATTTCAACCTCTGTGTGGAGAACCCTAATCGGTGTAAGTGAAGACTGGAGCTGCGGGCTCCCTCTGCTGCACATTTTTTTATTGTTCTTTGCCAGAAAATTAAAGTATTACTCAGAAGACTGAGTATCAGAGCTATACCTAACCCTAATATGTAACCATGCTCTCTCTTCTTATCGTTCCATTCATCATTTTGTTGTTGCGAAATAACATTCTCAAGCTGTTGTGAGAATCCTCTTGAAAATACTATAGCTACGATTCTCTCTTTGTGCCAGTACTGAGATCATGACCTTCTATCTCCACCCATAGCACCGGTTGTCATAGAAGACATGTGTTTTTATTCAAATTTGGGTAGAATCCAGATGGTATGAGACGCGATTTCATGAGGGACTATTGTTTCTGTTGCAATGGCTTTGAATATGAGAAGAATGCAAAAACCCTAAATTTACCCTAGACTGCTGCGTGCGTTGAAGACTGCTCTGAGTGAACACGGTGGAGACTGCTGCATGCGTTGAAGACTACTCTGAGTGAACACGGTGGAGACTGCTGCGTGCGTTGAAGACTGCTCTGAGTGAACACGGTGGAGACTACTGCGTGCGTTGGAGATTGCTGCGTGCGTTGAAGACTGCGTTGAACCACTGGTGCGGTGAAGCTGTGATGAGTCTTGCTAATACAAGTTCGTTGAAGAACGATGATTGGAGTTTGAAGGCTCATTCCTTTTCATTTGCGTGAAGGAGAGAATCGATGCTCTCCCCCATCACTAAGATTCTTGTTGGAACGTGTGAAGAATATTGAAAGTGATTTATGAAACTCATGCTCTCATACATTCACGCGGAGGTAAACCTTTTTTTTGTTGGTTGAAATGGACAGTGACTGCAAAATATATTGTGACTGATATATATTGAAGACCCGTGCTATATTGTGACTGATATATATTGTGACTGATATATATTGAAGACTCTTGCTATATTGTGACTGATATATATCATACATGGAAGAATCTTGTGGAAGATATATGTTGTTTTGTTGGTGTTGATTGCATTGAGACTGCTCGTGCAATTGGGAATATTGCCACTGTGCAATTATTCTGCTGTTGCAACTAGAAGTACTGCATCAAGCTACTGAAGCTACGACCTGAGCGTTGTCAAGCGTGGAAACCCTAATTTTCTGTGTGAACTGTTCATGCTGATAAACCGTGACCTCCCATCTCACTACGAGAGCGTGGGCTCTTCTAATTGAGCATGGACTGCATTTTATCTGAAGACTATTTTGTGCCTACGACCTCTCTAAAGGAGCTATGTTGGTGTTCGTTGGTAAGTGTGCTTCTATATATCTTGAGCCATTTCTAATGAGGAGAAATATAATATAGTTTTGCAGTGGATTCAACCTTGATTTTGTAAGTGCTGTCTATAGTACACAATATGACAGAACAAGAGATTAGGAGGCTACGATTGTATCTTGGTGTCAAATTGTCAATGCTGACAGAGTTTATCACTTTTTGTTTGTAAGCACCACAAACTATTGCAGAGACTCAGACCTGCATTGTGTAGAATAGTGCACATAGTTTATTGAAGGAGAGATTATCATTTTCTTGTACTATTTTTGTAAATAAGGTGGCAGAGACTTAGACCTGCACCTTTACTCTTTCGTAGTTGCTAGATTCATCACAAAAGATGCAATCTATAGCATCTGGAGTTGGTGCCACTCTCACTGGCAAGAGAGGCAGAGGAAGAAGAAACTTCAGAGGTCGAGGAGGCAGAAACAACTCCAACAAAAGATCAGATTTGCAGTGCAAGCATTGTGGAAAGACTGGACACACATCAGATCAGTGTTGGGCTTCGTGGGACTCCATCAAAGACAGACATAACTAGAAGAAAGATGACAATAAAAACCAAGATGCTAGTAAATCTTCTGATTCTGCTCATTGTATTGCTGCACATTGTAATCTTGGAATTAATGAAATGACTTCACTTTCATCTTACAAAGATTGTTGGCTGCTTGATACTGGTGCAACATCACACATGACTTTTAGAAAAGACTGTTTTGAAGAACTTAATGAAACAATAAATGGCATACTGTACTTTGCAGATAAGTCAAGTCTTAAACCAAAGGGAATGGGCACCATTCGACTGAAGATGCCTGGATTCCTTGATTTCTTGTTGAAGAATGTTCTTTATATTCCAAAGTTGCAGAGAAGCCTGCTGTCCTTGGTGGAGATTCGACAGCGAGGCCATTCCATCCACATGTTTGATAGAATCGTAGAAATAAGAAAGTCCTCTGACAACCAAGTCATCATGACTGGATACGAAGATG
>LPNX010012547.1:636001-695446 GCA_001517045.1 Pseudotsuga menziesii
CCCTGAATAAGAGGTTCAACTAGATGATGTGATTGAGAGAATTGAAAGACTCTCAATCAATGATGAAGCACCACCAGTTGATCAACCAGGACCATCACAGAAGATTCCTAAATGGGCCACAAAGACACTTGAAAGTGTCCATCCGGTTGAAGTTGGAAAGACGGGAATGAGAAGTTCGAAAAGACATGGAGGAGAAGCAGATAATTCAGGTGATGACATGGATGTATCATTTGATTGTGAATTTAATTTATTTGCTAACTTTGAACCAACTTCCTTTGAAGAAGCTTCTACTCGAGTTGAGTGGAAAGAAGCTATGCAGAATGAGTATGATGCACTCATGAAGAATGGAACTTGGAAGCCGGTTGACCCTCCAGTTGGAACCAAACGAATTGGCTGCAAGTGGGTGTACAAGAACAAATACAGATCAGATGGCTCACTTGACAAGCACAAAGCGAGGCTTGTAGCAAAAGGCTATGCACAGAAGGAAGGAATTGACTATGAAGAAAAGTTCTCTCCTACAGCAAAATGGGCTACCATCCGTACCTTACTCTCTTTAGCTGCTCAGAAAGGGTGGAAAGTTCATCAAATGGATGTGAAGACTGCTTTCNTTTGTACCTTACTCTCTTTAGCTGCTCAAAAAGGGTGGAAAGTTCATCAAATGGATGTGAAGACTGCTTTCTTGAATGGAGACTTGAAAGAGAATGTCTTCATGTCTCAGCCAGAAGGATTTGTTGTGAAAGGAAAAGAACAAAAGGTATGCAAGCTTGTCAAATCCTTGTATGGCCTAAAACAAGCACCTCGCACATGGTATGAAAAGTTAACCGGGCATCTTTTGAAGTTAAATTTCAAACATTTTGATCTTGATGATGCAACATTGTTTATAAATAAAGTTGGAAGATCTGTTGTGTATCTTGTGGTGTACGTAGNTTAATCTTGATGATGCAACACTGTTTATAAAGAAAGTTGGAAGATCTGTTGTGTATCTTGTGGTGTACGTAGATGATCTTTTGATGACAGGGAACAATGAGAGTTATATAGCATCCATAAAGAAAGATTTGAAAAAGATCTTTGAAATGACAGATATGGGACATCTCCGCTATTACTTAGGAATTGAAGTCACTCAACATCCTAAGTACATATTCCTATCTCAGAAAAAATATGTTGGAGAACTACTAGACAAATTTTGCATGACAGAATGCAACCCTATATCCACTCCAATGGAACAGAAAATGAAGCTCACATCAAGCGAAGGAAAAGAATTTGAAGATGCGACCAAGTATCGACAACTTGTAGGAAGACTTATCTACCTTACAACAACTAGACCAGATATTTCTTATGTTGTTGGCATACTTTCAAGGTTCATGCATAAACCTTGTGAATGACACTGGTCAGCTGCAAAAAGAGTTCTAAGATATTTGAAGGGGACTCAAGACATTGGACTCAAGTACTCTAAGGTGAATGGCTTCAAACTTATTGGGTACTCAGACTCAGATTTTGATGGCGATAAGGAGACAGGAGTATCAACTTCTGGATACACTATGAGTCTTGGATCAGCAGCCGTCTTATGGAGATCACGCAAACAGTCAGTTCCGGCAGATTCAACAACAGAAGCAGAATATGTGGCTGCAGCTGAAGCAACGAAAGAAATAGTATGGCTCAGGAAGATACTTGAAGATTTGCAAGAAAAACAAGAGAACTCCACTCCATTATTGATCGACAATACTTCTGCAATCAAGTTGGCTAAGAATCCGAGATTCCATGATCGAACCAAACACATCAACACAAAGTATCATTTGATTCGACATCATGTAGAGGCCAAGACAGTCCATCTTCGACATTGTTCCACAAATGATCAAGTTGCAGACATCTTCACCAAAGCGCTTGGACAAGAAAAGTTTGAAAGATTCAGAAACATGCTCGGACTTACTAACACCCCTTCAGATTAAGGGGGGGAATTGTTGGAATATAATCCGTCAGGATTATACAATATGTAAATAGTGTAAATATATTATGAATGTGAATAGTCATGTAGGAATATGAATAGGTTGGTCGGAAGTTAAATCACAACCGACATATGAATTGTATAAATATATGCATTAGCAATGGAATAAGATGAATCGGGAGTTATTCACCTAACAATTATAAGTGCTCGCAAATAAGCAAATTCTGGAGTAGCAAAAGATAACTGTGAGAGATTTCCAGGACATGGGAATGTAACTTTCCCTCTGATTCCATGTGCTTGAGATTGGAAGACATGCAAATTATGCAATTTACAAGTGAAAATCATAGTAAAATCACTAAAAATTAAATACATTGCCCCTAGATGGATTCAAAATTCTCAGAAAATGGAGCAAAAGAACAACATATGAGAAGCAAACTTGCCTTAAACAGATTTCAAACCTTGCTTCCTTAGGCAGATTTCAATCAATCCTGGGTTTGTACCCTGAATTGACGAGGATAAAAAAGATTCATAATCAAATCAGCTAATTCATGACTTTATCTCAAGTATCTCAATTCCTTCAATTTAAACAAATCAAACTCAAGTATCTCAACTTCGTCTTCGACAAGAAAGTAAAGACTGCCATATGGGAAAACCCAAGTTCTCAAATATTTTATTACATGTTCCCTCCACTTTTATAAACTTCCATGTGCAAGAATTCTCAATGAATTACAATACAACGGATTGTAATTTTCACTCAACCATATACCTTTGATCTCTTGAATTTTGAATGTCCTGCCTGTCATTATCAAATTAATTGAATCGGAATTAAATCACTGAGAATTAAAATACGCATTGTATGAAACAAATCTATATATATATATATTTTTTAAATTAACATGATTAGTACCTTTTCTTAAAAAAACTCCTCCAATTGACTTGCACCTGTCAATCCGAATCTCCTTCCGTTTCCTTTCCCTTTGGCAAAAGATTTCCATATACATTTACATTAATGTTTGTGTGTTTAGTGACAACTGCTCTCTTTTCTAACTTATGTAGTTTAACTTTAGAATCTTCCACAAATGAGCAGATGTCAAGAAATGGATCAGTGGATGTAAAAGAGGAAGTGTTTCAGCATCCATTTCATTGTCTACATGATCCGCTGCTTCTTTATGTTGAACACAGCCACATTATGCACACCTTTGTCCCGTGCAGTGATAAGCAGCCTCACTAACAGGCAAAAGTTGCTCAACAGGCAAAAGTTGTTCAAGCGGATCTCTGTGCAAAACATTTTCTACATAAATTTATTAGGACAAAGACACCTCGACATAGGTATTGCATAGAAAATTACATGATGGGGTGGAATATTTGTTTTACCAACATAAAGCAGGAAAACATAGCTTGAACGTGATGTTTTTTAATCCCCACTAGATCAAAAGCTAAGGTAGGCGAGAATTTTTAATATTCATCAAATCCAGGTGGAAGAAAGATTTCGCTCTTTAGATAGCACTCGTCTAAAAATGGAAAACAATATATAGAAAGAAAAAACACAGATAAAAAGCAATATGAGCAAAGAAAAGACACAGATGTTTCGCTAAATGGAAAACAACACGGAGAAAGAAATAACTCATACCATAGATCAAACTTAACCTTTTGTGTTTTTTATCTTTATTCATAAATCAGGGTTAAGATAGATCTTTTAGATTAAAACGTATGGAGTACTCACCTCATAAATTTGGAAGAATCAATTTGAAAGCAGCACATGATATAGGGTTTCACTATTAACTTTGTTGCATTTATGAGTATATATTTCATCCCTTCCCTCAGCAGGGACACTGTTTGACCGCTGGAAGAGGAGCAGGGCATCCCTCGAAGCTTACCGTCACCTGCAACATTTGAAGATCCAGAAGAGCCGCCTTTGGTTAAAATAGTTGGAATGCCAGAAGTGAACCAAGCCGCCTTTGGTTAAAATAGTTGGAATGCCAGAAGTGAACCAAGTGGAGGCATGAGGATGTGATCTAGGGTTTTGGGTGTCATGCGGCGTTAGATCCACTTCATGGGTTTCAACTGTTGGAGGAAAGGCATTGGTATTAATATAGATTAAAAAATGGCAGAAGAAGAAGAAGACAGGGCCACTGAGCAAAGCATTTGGAGCAGTAAAAAGATGTATATTGTCTTCTAAAAAGTGGAAACTGCTGCTGCCAGAAACGACATTTGAAACCTTGCAACCGTAACCGTGAAAGAGAGACTGCAAATACTAAGTGCAAACCCTCACACTATCTGCATTTGCGCTAGAATTTTTCCACTATATGTTTGAAGAGCAGGCATATCCCACTCCAGTCCAAAATAGTTGCTCCACAGCATAATGCAAAGAGGTTAAGGGTTATGTCAAATAACTTTATGCCTAGATAACGTAGATGTATCTCTTTCCACTCGATTGTTACTCCACTTGATTCTTGAATCAAGATAACTTTATCCTACTCCAATACAAAATCATTTTTATGTCACATCAACATAGTTGTATCACACTTCACTACAATTTTGCTAATTTGGGTGTAGTTAATTATGTGGTAATGTTGTCAAATTTTGGTAAAGTAAATGGTTGAGAGGGATTTCGTTTGCTTGGTGGCCCAAGATCAAAACTCGCTGCCCCTGGGAGGTGACATTTAAATCCAACCATGCTAAGGGTTGATGCGGTCCAGGCCGGGTGCAATCCGAGTGATTTTGACGGCATAGATGCCCCTAGCTTGTGGTTTCTCAGACCAAAGGTTCGCCCAACAAGTCACAGGGCACTCGAACATACAAAAAAAATTATGTGGCAATGTTTTCGAAGATCAATAATGAGTCTGACTTTAATGCGATGGTGGTTGCGTAGTAGGTCGTTGGATTTCAAGCAGTCGTGCAGTAGGCCGATAAATTTCAAGCAAGCTGGTTGCGCAGCAGACTGATTAATTTTCGCTAATGTTTTCTACTATGATGAAATTGAACCATTCAATAAGTCAAAATTTCAATCAATTTGAAAATATTTGATTGTTTATATTTGAATTTTTTTAGGATGCTAGCAAAGTGTTTGAAATGTAATGCATAAAATTTAGATAATGTGAAATTTACAATATTTATGATATCATAAATCAATTTAGGAACCCATAGGTGGAGCGTTGGGTGATACTGAGTTTTATGAGTTGATTACTGAAACCATGATCAAGCAGCTAGGGTTGAATATTTGGAGTTTTTTAGGATGGGGCAAATTATTTGAAATGTAATGCATAAAATTTAGATAATGTGAAATTCATACCATTTATGATATCAGAATTCAACTTAGGAACCCATAGGTGGAGCATTGGGCGATACTAAGTTTTAAGAGTCGATTGTTGAAACCACAATCAGACGGTGAGGCTTTCAACCCTAGCTTCCCTCCCTGCTCACCCAAGCAATGGTGAAGCAGATGGATATGATATGATGGTTGTGAGGCGGTTCTCAATAGAGATTTGCAGTTTCGATAGTGATTTTTGAAGAGCTCTACAAATCTGGTTGCGGCGAGGTTGATCCTATGCCGACGATAGCGGCTCCTCGGCTCTCCCTTCAGATCTGGTGGCGGCCTTCATTTATGGTGGCAACGAATCCATGGTGAGCTTCTCACTGTAGCTTTGACAGTGGCGGTGACTCCAAGAGACTCTAACCTACCCCATGCAAAGGAAATGGCGGTGTTTCTTTCTTCCTTTGCGATTTTGTAAAGGTGGTAATTTTTTGGCGGACCTACAATCCTTTTGGTGGGTGTCCTTTTGGCGGTGGTGGTTGCAAACATTGGTGAGTTTGCAAAGGCCTAAAGAAGGCTTCTTATTGGCAACGACAAGCAGCATTTGTGTTTTCTTTTACAGTTTTCTATTTGGTGCTTAATGCACAGTTGTGTGCCCTTGTAATAGGGATTTAAATGATTGTTTCTCGCATCAAACATGCTCTACAAGCTATGTTAATATGTGCATTGTATATTTGAGGTTTTTTAGCTCAACATAGAACTTGATTCCATGTAATAGGGATGTAAAGGGTGTATACGACTTTTCTTTCTCTTTGAGCAGTGTTTTCATTGCGCTTATGCACATGTAAGGCCATCAAGTGTCTGAACAATGTGTTTTGTTTCTTTTAATAGAATGCAAATTATTTTTCGAGGAAAAAAAATCAGAATTCAACTTTATTTTTTATTTGAAAGTAAAGTCATTTACAACAACAAAAAAGAAATCGATATCACTATATTCTACTTCCCTTGTAAATTCTATGTATTAAGTCAATATCATTATTTCCCACTTTGTTTACAAGTGGTCTTGTGTGTTACAACACACCTATGGGAGCCAAGCAAAGTTGCCCCTTGTTCCTTACATTTTTTGGGATATACATCAACAAGTTAGAGGGTCAACAAGTTAGAGGGTTGTTTGGAAGAAGCAAAGTGTGTCAGCACAACTCTACCTAGTATAGTTATCCTCATTATTCTTTATGCTAGTGATATTGTTCTTATGGCAAGGAGTCCCTATGATCTAGATAAGTAATTAAAATATCTCAAGGATTTTTGCTCTAGTACAGGTATGATTGTTAACACTGACAAAACAAATGTTATGACAAACAAATCCAAAAAGATCACTTATGATAATTTCATGTGTGACAATAATAACTTAAAGGAAATGCCTTCATGTAAATATCTTGAAACCGGTCTTCATCCCAAGCTTATTTGGAACTATAGCATTAAGTAAATGATACATGGAGGGTGTAAATCTTATTACGAACTTGAAAACAATTGCAAATCAACAAACATTTAGCTTTAGGATAAGAATAAACTCCTCTTTGAGACTCTCATCACTCATGTTATTTTATATGGTTCTGAAGTTTGGGACTGCAACGTCTCTAGAGAATCATGGAGAATAATTGAGCAAGTCCAAACGTGTTTCATAACTTGTAATCTCAAAATTAAAGACGATACACTCTATCCTCCTCATAGAGGAGACTCTCTCTCCCACTAAGAGCATGATTATGACTAATGTACAGGAACAATACGAACAACACGATGGACAAGAGGCTTCCTAGATTGCCTCAACACTAGTCAAAACCACATATGGCTTGAGTAAGGTTGGCATAAAGTTACCAAATCATGGCTAAATAATCAAGGAACTGAGAATGAGGTATTTACAAAATAATGATAATATTCAAAACATTAGTACATCTAAATTTAAGGAGAAATTATGGTGTGATAAAGAGTTAGAGGGTAAGATAAAATTAAGATATTATGAGGATTGATAAACCCGAATTTAAAAGATTAAAACTATCTCTTTGATTTAGGTAGTAAAGAACAAAATCAACATTGCTAAAATAAGTTCCAAAACACCATAAGTTGAACAATTCTTAAAATGTAGTGGATAGAAATAACATCCACAATAAATCACAATTTCAAAATATTTATTGCAATGCCAACCTTCTTAACCTTTTAAATAAACAAAACTATAATAACTTACAAATATTTTTTTTTAAACTTTTTATCATAAAATTATAATTTTAAAACAAACCCTTACCTTTTTTAAAAGTGTGATATATTAAAACAAACCTTAACAATGTTAATAACATCATCATACAAAATAGTTATTAACCTTAAATTACATCTTCTCTATAGGTTAGAATAAAAAGAAAAAATAAATTAAAATAAGATGCAAAGTTTGTATTTTTTATTAATTAAATAATATAAAAATATTACTTAAGTAAAACTTACTAAGAGATTACATTATAGGTGATAAAAAAGACATAAATAAGTTAAAATAGGATGCGATGCTTTTAGTTGATTATCAATTAAATAAAAAAAATGTATAATTGAAGTAAAACTCATGCTATTGGATTTTCTATTGCAACCGAAAAGTGAAATTTGATTACTCGACAAACTTTAACTTTATAGTTATTTATTATTATTGGTCTAATGTTTTAGAAAAAAACATGAAGATGAAGAAAAAAGAGGTATGAGATTTTTTTATAAAATGGCATCTAATTATTCTCCTTTTATTATTAGTCCCTGCCATCGGCTAGCAGGGATTCATATTAGTCCTAAGTTTGTATTGAATCATTTATAACCTAATTGTATTAGTCCCTGTTCATTTGACAGTTATTTGTCCACCGTGTGTATTAGTCCCTGTTCATTAGACATCTATTTGCCCACCGTTCTTTCAACCAATTGGAGAATTGAAACTCTTATTTGGCCTTTTTTCAAGGTAGGCACGTTTTCACAAGCATTTTGGTTTTTTTGTTAAAATTAAATTAATGCTATGAGATTGTTTGACAAACATCAAACTTAGTTCATGCTCCCACTACCTCGTTCTTGTTAGTCCTTGTTTAATGTTTGCTTCATCAAACATAGTTCATGCTCCCACTACCTCGTTCTTGCTGCTGGTGAAAGATCTCTGTACTGAACTATGCTGATGCTGTCAATATGCATGTTGGACGTCTGGTTTGTATATGTGTTGTCGAGCCATCAGAAATCTTGTGAATTCGACCACCTTGGTTATTGTCACACCTTCCCTGTTTTAAGTGGCGGTGGAGAGGAACAAACCTGGCAGCAGGAAGCGGAATAGCTCCAACAAAAAGATGTGGTAGACGATGATATAGCTTGGTTTTTCAAATGGCTTGAGCGACATCAGATAAGGCTTAGCAAGATGGCTCTGTAATTTCAGTATTGTGTATTTTGTGGCTCTTGAATTTTCAAGACTTCTACCAAGAACTTCTTTTTTTATATGTTAGATAGCATCTATCTATTAGCTATCTATCTATTTCTATGTGGCTTGGCAGGTCATAATACTTCTTAGCTCATATTCAGGAAGTTACAGAATAATTTCACAAGCCTGGCCATGGAGACTAAGAGATTGTGCGGGTAGCCCCATTGAGCCTAAGAGCGTGTAGCCTAAAGCGTGGGCTTTACCATTGAAAAATAGCAGGGACGAACGATCCCATGGACTGGCGGATCAACGGAACCACAGATGGAACCGATTGGCAAATGTGTGCACTCACATCTTCTACGTGCTCATTATCTGATTGTTTGGTCATGCAAGATTCAGAAACAAATAATTGCATAGAACCTTTCCCCCTACAGAATAATTTCACTGACCTATATCAAACGCCTTTATTTTATTGTCTTAGTTCAATTCATCTACTCTGACAATAATGCTTCTATAAATTAGTTAGAAGTGTTCAGTTCAGCTTGTCTAATGATAAACAATGTGGCCGTGCATCTTCTCTAATTGATAATAAGCCAACAGAGAACCTAGATGGTAGATGGTAAGCCAGCAAAGAACTTAGAGGGTGGATAGTGCTCACTGTCTAACTTACCAGGATTGATGAGAATCCTCTCATATGGGGATCTCCCAAGAAGAATCCATGCGCAGCAGTTGCAGACATGGCTATCCGAATGGACGAATTTGGTGGCCAAGTTCCCATGAAAAAATCTACAACATGTGCAAGTGCAAAAGAAAAAGGTCAGTTTGCTTTTTATGTGTCATATGGTTTACAAATCTACAACACCTGCAAAAATCTGCAAAAAAAAAGGTCAATTTGTTTTTTATGTGTCATATGGTTTACAAATCTACAACACCTGCAAAAATCTACAACACCTGCAAGTACATAAAAAAAGAGGTCGGTGTGTTTTTTTTGTGTCATATGGTTTACAGTTGCAAGCTTCCATTGCTGCAACTATTGCTATACAAACTAACTAATTGCTGTGTTAATTTGCACACAGCAATGTCAATGGCTTAACATAAATGCAATGGGCTTGGTACCAGAATATGATCATGGGCATTGTCGACATGCGGCCTTCTATCTCTGTAATTATTTATTTCGTTAGTTGTTCATCCAGGCAGTCTTCCTGCTATTGATTGAAGGTTACCTCCAACACGGCCATGATGATCTCTCATCCTCCCCTCCATAAAGATTGCCACTTCTTCGTTGGGCGTGAATTACAAAGGAAATGAAAAGTAGAGCACCAGAATTGCCCGACCCCAATATCATCCTTCTCTCCATTTCGGAACCAACGGTTTTGCTTGATGGTCTGCTGCTTGCTATTACAGAATCTACTACCTGGGTTGCGTAATTATCATTCCGAATTGCTGTAAATATTTGATGCTGAAGACGATATTAGCACATTGATTAAAATAGAGACAATACGATGTGACAAACCATAAACGATTAGCCTACAACTTTGAATCTTGTGCTACATTTTGTTCTTAGGAGCATGCGCATGGTGATGATATTACGGCCACTCTTAAATGAAGGAAATGTGGCATCCATTTGTTCATGCAGATGGAAAAACAACACTACAACACTAGGCTGGGCTTTTTCACAACGCATTGACTGTCATTAAAAATAGTCCGAATAGCTCCAGAATGCAACAATCCCCATGTTAATATATTCTAGTGTAATCGTGATATGATAAATGGTTGCCTCTTTTATGATCTTTATGTTCGAAGCATTAGTTTTTAGATACCATATGATAAATGCTCATGCATCTTCTTGCGTTTCTTTTCAAAGTCTTTAGCATCTATGATTATCGCGGTGTTTAGTGATCGACTTTCAACACTTCATCTTCTTGTTTTCACTAATATTTCTTACGGTGATGGTTTCTTCTCAACTGATGTTCTTCTTTGAGATCTCGCTGATGTTCTTTGGAAACCTCGCTCGTGTGATGGTGACAACACATACCTGTTAGTTCTCCTCAGTTGTATCTTCAAGTATATTTTTCGCTGCTACTTCTCTGTTGCATACCAGATGTTATGTTCGCACTCTACTCGGGATCACTGCAAAAATGAAACTCTGGGTGGCGACACCAATTTTCTATGGCCTAGGTCTGCTCTGCCTCACATTTTCTGCAAACGTCCAACCTTCAAATGCTAATTCCTCTTACATTCTGCAATGTAGAAATCCTTTAGCCATATGATCTGAGTATTTGTGAAGGTGTTGTTTGATGTAGAGGGTCACCGTTACTAGCCATATGATCTGAGTATTTGTGAACGCATTGTTTGAGGTTGAGGGTCATTGTTACTATCTGAGGGCTACTTCACTATTCTCTGCTATTTTTTTTTACAAATAAGCAATCAGATAACATTGAAGCAATTAGATGTCGTGTCTGGCAAAGAAACCAACTAAAACCTGGACACATTCTAATACATAAAACAGTATCATAATTTAATACATCAAACCATTTAAACATATACATAAGGCAGCTATACATAAGGCAGGGACTAGCTGCCTTTAGCAGCCTCCCTTGTTAAAAGAAGTAAAGCCAACATTGGTGATAGCAACTTCATCATTAATCCTTGTGTCCTTGATACACTTTTGGAGAACGTATGAAAATCATTAAGTTTATAATTAAAAAAAAAAATCTTGTTTTATTGTAACTATATATGAGATAAATTATATAGTGCTAGGAGGAAAGTGATGGAGGGTAAAGGGGTGAATAGTAGGGAAAGGGTTTTAGATGGAGAAGTCGAGAGTAGGCTAAGGTTTTATGGAGGGTGGAAGGTAGTGGGTGTAGATGGGAAGAAGGTTAGCATTGGTGTTGGTTAGAATGCTAAGAGTGATTTTAACTTTAAGAAATAGAAGCTTGTATCTATATTTTGCCACTGGATTTTTGAAGGGATCATGCCATTAAGGGATAAGACACTAAATAGTTACTTTTAAGTTATGAGGTCACTACAAAAGTTGTTCCATTGGGGCTATAGTTAGTGGGATGCTGTGGCTAAAGGTAAAATAAAAACTTATTCTCCAAATAGGAGTATCTTCTCTTTCTACTTTAAAATTTATGTGGAGAAAGAAGTGGTGCTTGGAGGAGGTCATTGGATTTTGGATGGGGTTGGACTAGTCTCGATCCTATGGAATGAAAATTTTAACCACTCTACTACTAAGAAAGACCTACAACTCTTGTACGCTATATTTTCCAATTTGTTTCTTCATTTGTGGAACTTGAATATAATGATTTAAGCAATTTTAGATTCCTTGGACACATGGGTGAACGATGTCGGTGACTATTAAGATGGAGGTATTTCCTCTCATTTGAATTATAATGAGCATCAATGGTAGTATCTTTGCTCAAATTATACTAGTGTGGGGCAAATTGAAGTGAGTTCAGAAGCTTGGTTGTGAGAAGTTGTCTTTTCAATGTAGGTACTACCATATTCTTTGACATTTTCTTCATTAATTATCCCTATGGGGCCTCACCCTAAAAAAAATAAATGGGAGGTCATCAATTACTGTTAATGACTCATACTTGAGGGAGTGTCCTAGAACTCTTCTCATAGGGAAATGAGTATCATGATCAAAGGTCTTCATTGGAGGTTGAGATCTCTATAGAGGTGGCAAGGGAGGACCTTGGGAGGGTTGAATTGATTATATCAGGTAAAACCTCTCCCATGCTAGATGTTTTTACTTTTAGGGAATTTATCTTAGTCCATAGAAAATATGAATTCTTTCTCAACACACTCTCTTCAAGTTTGAGTTTTTCTCATGTGGATGTTGGGCCTATGGTGGCATGGAGGATCCTCATGTGGTCTCTCAACAAATGCATCATATTGGTGATCTACTTCGAGAGATCATTGCTTACATGGAAGAGCATGTGTTAGACACTAGTTTATTCAACTCCTTTGGTAATTAGTCCTAAGGTGGAAAAGTCATCAATGGTTTCATTTATAGTTTCTCCCTTTCTCCCTCCCACTCAAGCTTTATGGATGGTTCCTTTGGTGTCCACAATTTGGTTTTGGGCCTCATCATAGTTGTTCCTATTACCTTGTGTGCAATCTTGTGCAAAGGTGAGAATTTCTTGTCTTCATTTGAAGGATTTTATCAAACTCTCTCAAGGCCAACGTAGTTCAAAATATGAGTAGTTCTTAGAATCCATACAACATCTCAAGGAAGTTAGGTAAGTTCAATATAAAGGGAAAGAAAGCTCGTTTGCCTTCATATTCGTTATTGCCAAGTTGCCAGACAAAGGGGGATAACATTTGGAGGCTTTTAACTTAAACCTTTGTTCTCATCCTGTTAAAGGGAGGGTTTTGGTGCTCAATACTCTTATACTATGATTTTTCATGATGTTTCAATTGATGCTTTGGTTTCATTCCCTTGTGTTTCATGATCTCCTTTTGCACTATTTTCTAGAACATAATTGTGGTTGCTCTAAGATTATTGGGGATAATTACTCTTTATTTTCATTGTATATACTACAACGATGGGAACACTAGCAAAATTCTAGTGACTCACGTATAGAGCCTTGCAACCATAGAGAGTAGTGCTCCTAGATTTTTTTTTGGACAAAAATATTTGCAATTTGCAAGACTTTTGAGTCTAATGTAAGCACATTATATGTGTTTTTTATTAATGAAAAACCATGACCCTTTTTTTCTTTAGAAGAGACATTTTTGTTTCTAGGAAATTCTCTAGCATAATGTCTTTTCTTGTCACATGTATAACATTTGATTCTAGACAAATATTTTCTAGTGTTATCTTTGTGAAAGTGCTTACCTTTTGGGTGATGAGAACTTCTTCTGGTTTTCTTAGAGTGTACCGTGAGAGCTTGATCTTCACTTCCCATTTTTTCTTCTCGAGCCGCTATTCGAGCTTCTTATAGTCTGTTGAACTTGACTAGCTTCTTTCTGACACAGATTCCTTGAATAAAGGAGTCCCATGATCTAGGGAGACCATTCAAGGTGGTCATTACAATCTCTGCATTCTCCACTTCTTCATCTACTGCTTCCAGCTGTTCCTTGATATGAGAGACCCTCGTAAAGTAAGACTGTATGGTCTTCGCATTCTGGACCTTCACATTCTTGAACTGGTTCCTCAAGGTCATCTTCTGGTTTATGTTCTTTCCTTCAAACAACTTGGTCAGGGCATCAAACATAGCTTTAGGTGTCTTTAGGGAGGACACCTGTGGTATGAGGTGATCCTTGATTGAATCAGCAATAATCCTCCTAGCGATGACCAACTTCTTTTTGTGTAAGGCCTTAGCCTCATATCCCTCTAGAACCGGAAACTCCTCATTTATATAGGAGTCCAACTCATTTTCTTCCAGGACTAGGGAGATCCTATACTTCCAGGCTCGGAAGTTATTAGCTCTCTCAAGCTTTTCATCAAGCTTGGTATGATGAGACATCTTAACTGAGAACCTTAAATGGAAATACAAAAGATTTAGATCTTACTAGGTCAAGATGTCGGATATGGATTTGGAGCTGAATTTCTGTAATTTTGGTTCAGGAGAAGATTAGGGTTTGACTTTCCCGGAGTTCTGTCCAACCAAATGCTTTGATCTTGATCTCTAAACTTCGATTTTGAGGAGGAGATCCATGCAGGCCTGGGCTCACTCAAAAATTCCACTTTTGTGGAAAGCCCTAATTTTCGGCAGTAGTGTCGGGTCAAAAATTGAAAATGCTTAGAATCAGATTCTGCTTCGACAGAAAGATGCGCCCTAGGGAGGAGTGTCATCCCAACCTTCTTTTGCTGAAAATCTGTGGAGAGAGATCCAAAAAGTAGGAAGCCCTAGTTCTCGCAGCTGCATAGTGTCTTCTTCTTAGGTTAGCTTTGATACCATGTCAGATTTTTATCATTCAAGCTAGCATTATATTAGGATCTTTAACTGAGAGAATAACAAGCACATCAATCAAACACAATAGACAATGAACACAATGTTTTTCCTCGGGGAAACCATAAATGGAGAAAACCCCACAACTTCCTCAGAGATAGAATCAACACCAAAAGTAAAATCCCAAAACAATAAGATGATCTCCCAACAGCAGTAGCCTCTTTCTTTATGGCCTCGGAAGCTTCTTCTTCCTCAGCTATGTGCTATCACTGAGTGTGAGTGAGTGTGTAATAAATAGAGAGACTCACTCTCTATTTACACTAATTCCTGACTTAACAATAACTCACTAGGGCCGACTTCACTAGGAGAGTCTTGAATAACCCTAGGGCCCCAAAACTGCGGGGACTTTAACCCTTGATCAATAGGAGGGTTACCCACAATGACTTGACATGGCTTGCTTACATTATTGAATCTCCCGATAGGAACATCGAGGCGTGACATGAATCAAATACATTACAGACACATCTCAGAATAAACATTGGGGTACAATACATAAGATATACGGATGAATACATTCTGAAGTTACAAATACATCAACATGTTTGTATATTGAACATGAAGAGAATGAAAAAAATCAATCCAATTCATGAAACATTTGACTAAATAACCCAATTACAATAGCATTCGCAAGCAAATCGAAGATTGACAACAGTTCATGCGAAGAATGACAATCAATATAATTGAATATCAATGCAATTTGTATGGTTTCAAATGAATGTATATGAACATTTGACATGTTTTTTAATGTATTAGGCATATTGCCATAATTGGATGAACACAAGTTACCAATATGTGTAACAATTATATATTAACATTTTAATTATTGTGGATCTTTATGTTGTTCCATTTTGTATGACAAAGAGTCTCTTAATCATATACAATAAAAGGAGTATCTTAGAATGAATGTTGCGTGAAATAGCTATTTTCAATTGTTTTTTTAATGTAAATGAAAAAAAAAATACCCATTCAACACATAAGACATGATGACAAGGAAGAAAATGATTGATCGCAAAGTTTGTGAGTACTAACAGTTTCTGCCTTACTTAATATTTCATAGTTGTTCAAATATTTATATTTTAATTAATTTACATTCATCCTTGTATGTCTTATAATAAATGCTAATATATAAAGAAGATACATTGGACTAAGTTATTGACATTGGGTTAAGTATGAGTTGTGAGTATTTGTTGAAGTATAAAAAATTGATTGTGTAGTTTGTAAGTAGATATGTTGTTTTACTTCCATCATTTTATAATTAATGGAGAAACAATGAACTCTTTTATTAAATGTATGATTTTTCATGGTGTATAACACTTGCAAGAAACAAAGTATGGAGTGGATCCAACATAAGAGTTGTTAAGAAATGACATGAGGAATGGCTTGAAAAGAAGGTGTATTGTTTATGAATCACTTATTTCTATGGTATGTTTTTTTATTTACATAATAATGCATATTATATTTTAAATTTAGATATACGCATTATACTTTATTTCTATGTTTGTAGATTGAACATGAAGAGAATGAGAAAAATCAAGTCAATTCACGAAACATCTAAGTAAGTACCCAAGTACAATATTGTCCGCAAGCAAATAAAATATTGACAACTATTCAGGTGAAAAATGACGATCAATATAATTGAATATCAATGCAAGATATATGTTTTCAAATGAATGCCTATGAAAATTAGACATGTTGTTTAATGTATTGGGCATATTGTTCTAATTGGATGACCACAAGTTACCAATAAATGTAACAATTATCTATTAACATCTAAATTATTGTGGACCTTTATGTTGTCCCATTTTGTATGCCAAAGATTCTCTTAATCATATATAATAAAATGAGTTTCTTATTTTATTGAATTGTTTAATGTTGTAAAATGTTACATTGTTGATTAAATATATGAATAATTATATATTAAAATGAATAGGTGTGTAATATAATGACATAATACATTAATATATAAATTATAATAATGACATAATAGGTGTGGAAGGAAAAGCACCGGTGTTATGAATTATAACCATGCACTATGCATTATATAAGTGAAATGCATCGATGTATCATATTTAAATGGCATGAATTGGTGCTCGCATTATGTAAGAAAATTGGTGCTCTTGTGTTGGAACACACTAGTGCATCATTTATAAAAATGTATAATCTATAACTTTTGGATACTTAGTTTTTTAAAGGAATAATTAACATTTATTAAAATGTTTGTCAAAATATCTAAATATTACTAATGGAAAAGGTTTTGCAATTTTTTTTTTATAATTTTTCTTATCATAAAACACTAAAAAAAAATCTTTAAAATATCATTAAAAAAAAATATTTTTTGAATCAATTTAAAATATTTATTTTAGAAGGAAAAAGAGTTTCACTAAGAAAGTATTCTAATTCTATAGCAAGTGTTTTGTTAGCTTTAAAATTTTAATTTATAATTTGAGATTTAAAGTAGCAAAACATTTAGTCAGCATACATAAAATTAAGAAAATAACATTAATTATAATAACAGTAGTAAACTACCTACTTTAATCATTCTTTAGGCATAACGTTAAATATTTTTCGTTCGGAATATGGTAATTTTTTTGGTAAAATTCAAGTTTGGAAGTTTTCAAATTGTGTTTTTGAATACATAAATAGATTCAATGCCCTTAAATACACCCATTGCACTTAGATTATGCAATTTCCATAAATAATATATTTCATTCTAACATTTCTTACATATTTCTAACCAAACTCTAAATAAAACAAAACAAAAAATATATTTAAAAAATGTTGAAAATGTAGAATAATTTTTGTGATGTTAGTAAGTAGGGCCCTATTATCACTAAAAGATGCACCTTGAGTGCATAAGGAGCATGGCTAGTGAATCTTTAAAATTGGTTTAATGGATAACTGAGTTGATAAAGTGATGGAGGTATAAGAGTACAAAGATCAGGCTAGGTTTAAAGATCAAACAACAGGAAATGCATCACTATCCTAGATATTAATAAGACATAGCTACGAGCATAACTTTATGAAAGAAATGAATTAGGTTCTACATTCAAGCATTTAAAGATAATTGCATATTAATAATAAAAATCTTGCAATCGATTGATAAGACCACACACAAGACAAAATCATGATAACATACAATTCATTTATTAAAGCAAAACGGGCTCATACGATCACAATCATTTCAAAGCAGCATTTCATATTAAGGTTAACATAATACATGTTACAGCAGTCTGACCTCTAATACCTCCTCTGCCCTCTCGGCTGGAACTCCTCCCTTCTCCTTCTGTCAATTCAAACTTAAACATTTATACTCATGCTCATCAAGCCAATTTTACAAAAATAGCAAATGAGAAATATTCCTGCACCAAAAACTGGAATAGGTTGCAATTGCTAAAATCGATCTTCTATATTTAGACACTGATTTCCATCTGTCCTTTATTTGTTGCTTTAGAATCTGAAGTTGGAAAACTCAATACCGAGGATAAACTTAACTAATTCCTTGAAATATGGAAAGTTGATTTTTTTCTCCTTCGAATGCTTAGTTGCCAAAAACTTGCCACTTGTGACTTCCTTCCTGGAAATGCTAAAAATGATCTGTAATAACCCAAAAATTCGTAAAAATTTAAAAAATTTCGAGTGACATAAAATGTCTATAGTTGCAGTTAAGTACCTACTAAAGGTTAGCGGAAAATGAAACAATTTATAAAAAAACATGGGATTGCTTCTTTAAAAGAACCTATAAACTAAAAGGTGTAATCTTGAAAACTTGTGTTAGTGCTATTAATGACTTAACAACTGCAATTCTATCAGAGTTAGAAAATGACTTGCATTTTGCTGCTGTTAGATATACTGATGTTTATCTTTTGTCAAGTAGGTAAGAATTCTTATATGAGATCGGGACTTACTTAGCACTAAGCTAACTCAATTGGACTGCTGGTTCCTTATAGGTTTAGCAAGTAAATGCAAGATCCAGTAGGGTGTTATTTAAATTCAAGTCCAGAAGCTACTTCCCTAGCATGATTAAGATGCTAGTCTTAGAAAATGTTTTAATATGCTGCTTGTCTTCAAGGAGGTAATGTTAATTCTTTTTCTGTTGTTACAACTCCATAGTTTGTATTTATAGCTAACGCCATAATGATGTTTTACCAAAAACATAAACATGGGTTAAAACTTGCAAGAACAAGTACTTTCCAAAGTTCCTCAAATCGTCTGAATATTATACTCTAAAAATCTAAAGAACACTGTTTATTTTTGTTTGCCGTAATGGTTATGTATAAATTCTGTACAGAGCATATAGCTCATGGTTTTGGGCTTAAGTTCACTCCATAATGTTTGGTGTTTCTCGCAGCTACCTTCACTTCAGGACTCTATAGACGTTCTTCTCTTAATGAATGATCAAGTTACTTATGTTTTTAATTATAAATTCATCATTGAGCTCTTAGAATTTTATCGGGATTCTTCAACGTTTTAGTCTTCAGTTCCTCGAACACTCCTTCAAAATAGAACACAAAGGCTAAGTTCCAAGAGTCCATGGATCTTCTTTTCACTATGGTTATAAGTTATAATATGACCTTCTCACAATTGTTTTACTAACCTAGTTATTACACATAACTATTCGACTTGTTTGATTAACAAGAAAAACTTCTAGGATAAACAAAAGTATCAATGTTATAACCTATAGTCAATTTCCTAAGTATCAAATCACCATGGTAAAATCAAATCATGGGAAATCATATAATGTATAGTTTCGAATGCTCGTTGGTTTGAAAATTCAAATCGTTTTGATGCAACACTGACTATGGAACTCTACCCACACTTGAGGAAATATTTGGAAGGACACGTGGGATGGTTTCATCCACACAAGGGTTGACTTATAAATCCAAAACCCTACTCATTTGCTTTGCAGAGCAAGGGTTCCTCCGTCTTGTTGGCCGTGCTGAGAGCTCGCGGCCATGGGAGAACTGTAACCACCTTTAAGCTTGGAGCTTGCTTCCCTAAACAATTGCTATAACTGTTTGAGAGAGGTCGTGAGTGGTTTTCGGTCTTTTTAATGGTTGAAGTAGTTACAACGAGTAAAGATAAAGGTTTTTCTTCAGGACTCGAGGGCTCTGCTTGTCTTGAGCCCGCAAACTGATTGACAGAGCTCGACCAAGAGTATTTCTTTGTCCGGTTGAGTCGGTGTTCTCGTTTTCCTTTGCAGTGGTGACTCAATGTCTTATTTTCTTATGTCTTGGGCCAAAACAATCCACGGTGGCTGGTTACCTCAGCTTCATTCAGAAGGAGAAGCTTACAGGTAAACAATTGTTCCAAATTCGATTTTAGTTTTTGTTTTCATAAAAGGGGTTTTACAAAATTTAAGAGAGATTTGAATAATAATAAGGTTTGTAACTTCCAGGTCCTTCTTCTGGATCCGGCTCTATAGGTGGAATCGAGCTTACTCCTTCAACATTCCACTTGAGCATACACTTGGTAAGCCTCAGCTGCAAACGAGAGTTTCTTCCTGCAATTTGTTGTGGAGGTTAGGTTCTTTGCAGTTGGTTAAAGCATGGCTTTGGTTTACAAGCTAGCTTGTTGTTTCTTGTTTGCTTGACTCTGTAAGAGTTTGAAACCCTTAGAAGGTACTTTGTACAGGGATGATGAAGGCTCTAGTAGTCGTGATGGAAACTGGTTTTTGTGTTTCTGCCTTACGGCCTGAACAATGTAACTTCTTTTACTTATTTTGATAGAGCTCAGCTCTAAACCCTTTGAGGCTGTCGACCTCTGTCTAGTTAATTTTTAGTTTTTAAAATAGATTATAGTAGGTAAGAAAAGACTGTGAATCAGTCAAGATTTGTAAATGAATTAAGGGTTTTCACCTGTCAGTAATGTATGATTACTGTTCGACAAATGTTATTTTGTTTTTGGTTAATATTTGGACAGGCCTGAGTCTTAACTTGTAATTCTAAAGGCATCAAGCCACTGTTTCCTAATTGATTTTGTTTTTAATAATTTGTTGTAGTAAGTATTATTTTAATTGTTACCATGTAAATAAAATGATTTATAGTGCAAAGCATTTATGTAAATTTTGAGTACTATTATTACTCTATCTGGATCATGAGGGTGATATTTAAATATACCTTATAGTTCGATAATAGCATAATTTTTACATGGTAATTTCTTAGCTCTGTTTTGTTAATTTTCCTTCAATGATTTTTACAGCTGTTTTAATTCTTATAAAAGAAGGATTAGGGTAATTATTGCAAACTTGAGAATATGATTAAGTTTATCTTTCAATAACCTAGGTAGTTGTACTTAAGTTACAGTCGAAACTTTTGTCTCACATCAAAGACACATATTGTCTAGAAATAAATTGTTATAAGATTGTAATGAAAATTATCTGAACCTAAACCCTAGGTGATAGTTCGTTTATTATATCTATGTTTATTTGTTAAACTGTAAGTTTTGTGTTTATAAAGAATACTAGTATTAAAATAGTTCTATAACTAGTATGATCTCTAAATATTTTTACATACGTATGTTCAGTTCTTGTCTGAAGTAAATATATTTAATACATAAAGTATTTACTGTTTCTTTACAGCATAAAATCATAAGCAAACTACAACAGAATTTCAGTTACATTTTTCATTCAGGTTAAATGAAAATCATCATATCTACCTAAACACCCAACTGTACTAGAGTACTGCCTAATCTAGGCATGGAAAAATACAGTATGGAATTCTAATTCTATTTATTTCTCATTTAGAATATTTACTACTATTTCTAACATAATATGTAAATTACTAAGTCCAACAATACACAATTACTCATTTCTTCATAAACCCTAATTAAATACTAACATGCATGTATTTGAAAACTAGTAAACATTTGACTGAAGACAGTAAATAAATATAATAACCCGAAAAACAAATAGAACCTATAATTGATAAGGCAACAACAACTTAAGGAGGTTGTTCCTCCCAACCAACTCCTGGAGAAAGCTTAGACAACGCTTCTTTAGGACCCCCGAGCCTGTTTTTTGGTCCTCCTGGTAGAGTACTGGGTGGAGGATATGTCCTTAAGACCTTCAGTCACCTGACTGGTCCAATTACCTCAGTAATTCAAATCTGTTCACAGCAGTAAGAAGTTCAGCTTAATAGTTGCAATAAGTTCAGTCTCAGTAGTTAACCCCTCAAAATCACTTCAGTAATCCCCTCCATCGAATTTCTCATGAGTAAATTCATTCACTCTGAATGATCACCTATCAGCAATGAGCAGCCTCAGCTTTCTTCAATGGGAAATTTTATAGAGATGCCTAGGTCTTCTCGGCCAGTTTTCATTTAATGAGCCACCTCCTCCAATTCCAATTTCTTGGGGAATCATGACCACAAATATAGGGAAGTTGCCACCTGCAACAGTTGGAAGTAGTTTGAGGATGCTGCCACTTGTCAGTGTACTCTCCACCCAGTCTCCTCCACCAAGTGACCAGTTAATACTCTTTTAACAGCTTCCCTAAGCTGTTGTCTCATCTTTTATTTATTTATAAATAAAATATTCTGAATTACATTAATTATTCTTGACCCCACTTAGTCATAAATTACAAACTTAGCATAAAATATAACACAATGTTCCTCAAATAACATTAAATTGTTTTTGCAAATTGGGGCATGTGACATGATCCCTTGAAATCTGGAAGTAATTTCAAATACTCTGCCAATTGTAGAAATAACCATATTTTCTTAAATACTTTAATTTCCATCTATTGCCAGAAGAGTTCTATTTTCCAATTGCTCCTTTGATTTATATTTGATGTTGTAATAACCCAAAAAAATTGTAAAAATTTAAAATTTTTCATTTGACATAAAATGTTAATGGTCACCTCTAAATTACCCCTAACTGTCAGCAGATAATAAAACAGTTTGAAAGAGAAACACATATTACTTCTTTATAAGAAATTTTTATTATCTAGAGGCTTGTCTTTAAAAACTGTGTTATTACTGTTTTCAACTTAGCAGTTGTAATTTTCCAAAAAGTAGAAAGAAACTTGTAAATTACTGATGCTAGAAATACTATTGATTTCTTTTGTCAAGTAGGGATATTTTCTTATGTGAGACCGGGGCTTACTGAGCTTTAAGCTAACACAGTTTTGGACTGATGGTTCCTTATAGGTTTAGAAGGTAAGCGTATGTTCCAGTAAAATAATATTTATATATTCAGATCACGAAGATACTTCTCTAGCATAAATAAGATGCTAGTCTTAGAATGTTTAAATGCAGCTTGTTTCCATTAGAGGTAACATTGATCTTTTTCTGTCGTCACAACTCCATAAATATATTTATAACAAATAGCATCTACATGGGTATAAAACACGATTAAGGTACTATGCCAAAGAAATCAAGTTACTGGTTGATTACAATTGAATCCAAGATTACCTTGTACTTTTGTTTATAGCAATTTGATCTAGATTTTATCTAGGATGCATTTATAGTACTCTGACTTTTGCTTAGTTTAGGCACACATTTGGAGTCTAGTTTTGAACATAAGTATTTGAATCTTTTGGAAAAATAGAAAATAAATACTTCATAGTTCATAAACCACTAATCTAGCCTATTTTGCTAGAAAAGAGTTACTCTAAAAGCTCCTAAGACCTCACATTCAAAAGTTGTAAACCATTTCAACCTTATCCTAGGTTTAACATCATATAATTTTCACATTATATAAAGCTATACTATTTATTCTTTTTACTTGTATCTTTTACCTTAATTTCCTGGTGCATCTTTAGCTATAACTATACCTTCATGCAAGTTGATTAAGTAAAACTTGAGATAAGTTGGTTGGTTTACATAATTTAGTTTGACACTAAACATATGTCTTTCTAACTATGTTCTAGCACACAAGGTTCAAGCATTGAAAAACTCCATGGTAATAATATATATTATTAGCAATCATCGAATTTGCATCGTTAAATGATTATAGGATTGATTTGTAATAATCTTAATGCAGATTACAATCTGCATACAGTACTATAGAGAAATTACCCATGCTGATGAAAGATCTAGAAGGACACATGGAGGTTCAACCCAATCTCGAAGTTGACTTTGGATTCATTACCCTAAACTTCATTTGCAAGAGTGCGAGGGTTTCTTGTCTGGTGCTGCCGAGCTGGGAGCTCGTGGCCAGCAAAACTCCTTGCTAACCTTCAACTTTCCATTTTCACTGTGAGCTTGGTCTTGGGAGAAGTAAGAGCTGGTTTTTAAGTGTTTAAGAAACTTACGACCTCTATGGAGAATTGCGTGAGTGGAACAAATTGTTTTCCTTCACTGAATCGAAAATTTAGTCGGTAATTCGGACAATGATAGAGCTGAGTAAAGTACTCTTCGATTTCGTGGAAGTGTTGCTGGTTTACCTTTGGTTTCACACTTAGGGTTTCAGTGGTAACCGACACTATAATTTATCAGGGGGGGTATTTCTCTTTCAGGTGCCAGCGAGCTGGTCCAACTAATTACATTCACGACTTCTCCAATGCCTTCTTATCAGGTAAACAGTTGGTCAATGTTCTTTACTGCATTAAAGTTATAAATTTCGAAACATATTTAAAAGCCATAACTAACACTTATTCTTTTCTGTAGGTTCTTCTTACGGCGAATGGGGGTTAACTAGAAGCACAACTCTCCCATTCACAGCTTCATAAACCCTGGTAAGCCCTGGTTGAACTGAGGGTCTTCTCCTGCATTCATATGGTGGTCCGAATGGCAAGAAAACTCCGTTGCTGGTTGTGGACTTCAGCTTCGGTTTTATTATTAGAATACTTCTTGTTATATTGTTTTTATATTACAGACCCTAAAGGGTATTGCATGCAAGAATGTTGAAGGCTAATGTAGCCGTGACATTTAGGTTTTAGTGACAGTGCCCTTGCAGCTTGGACGATGTAAACTTCTTTGCTTTGATCTTAGAACTCAGCTCTGAGCCATGATAAGGCTATTCAATCTCTGCCTGGTTAATTAAGTTTTTAAATGTATTTTAATTGAAAAGAAAAAACTGTTCACTCAGTTGAAACTTGTAAACTGACAAGGGTTATTAGTAATTATAAATTTTAGTTTACTGTTTTCTATTTTTAAAATAAATTATAGGGTTTTTACTTATGAAAAGAATGGTTTTAAATATAGTTTATTTTGAGCAGGCTTCATCCTTGACCGATATTTATAAAAGGCCATAGGTCATTACTCTTAATTTATTTCGTTTCTATCAATAGGTCATTACAACTAGATGTTGGACTGTTGGACTGTTGGACAATTTTTTCTATCATAAAACACTAAAAATGAAATCTTTAAAATATCATAAAATAATTTTTTTTTTTGAATCAATTGAAAAAAAATTCATAAATATATTTTATTTTAGAAGGAAAAAAAGTTTCACTAATAAAGTATTCTAATTCTATAGCAAGTGTTTTGTTAGCTTTACAATTTTAATTTATACTTTGAGATTTAAAGTTGAGCAAAACATTTAGGAATATGATTTCAGCATACATAAAATTAAGAAAATAACATTAATTATAATAACAGTAGTAAACTACCTACTTTAATCATTCTTTAGGCATAACGTTAAATATTTTTCATTTGGAATATGGTAATTTTTTTGGTAAAATTCAAGTTTGGAAGTTTTTAAATTGTGTTTTTGAATACATAAATGGATTCAATGCCCTTAAATACACCCATTGCACCTAGATTATGCAATTTCCATAAATAATATATTTCATTCTAACATTTCTTACATATTTCTAACCAAACTCTAAATAAAACAAAACAAAAAATATATTCGAAAAATGTTGAAAATGTAGAATAATTTGTGTGATGTTAGTAAGTAGGCCCCTATTATCACTAAAAGATGTACCTTGAGTGCATAAGGAGCATGGCTAGTGAATCTTTAAAATTGGTTTAATGGATAACTGAGTTGATAAAGTGATGGTATAAGAGTACAAAGATCAGGCTAGGTTTAAAGATCAAACAACAGGAAATGCATCACTATCATGGATATTAATAAGACATAGCTACGAGCATAACTTTATGAAATAAATGAATTAGGTTCTACATTCAAGCATTTAAAGATAATTGCATATTAATAATAAAAATCTTGCAATGGATTGATAAGACCACACACAAGACAAAATCATGATAACATACAATTCATTTATTAAAGCAAAACGGGCTCATACGATCACAATCATTTCAAAGCAGCATTTCATATTAAGGTTAACATAATACATGCTACAACAGTCTGACCTCTAATACCTCCTCAGCCCTCTCGGTTAGAACTCCTCCCTTATCCTTCTATCAATTCAAACTTAAACATTTATACTCATGCTCATCAAGCCAATTTTACAAAAATAGCAAATGAGAAATATTCCTGCACCAAAAACTCAAATAGGTTGCAATTGCTAAAATCGATCTTCTATATTTAGACACTGATTTCCATCTGTCCTTTATTTGTTGCTTTAGAATCTGAAGTTGGTAAACTCAATACCGAGGATAAACTTAACTAATTCCTTGAAATATGGAAAGTTGATTTTTTTTCCTCCTTCGAATGCTTAGTTGCCAAAAACTTGCCACTTGTGACTTCCTTCCTGGAAATGCTGAAAATGATCTGTGATAACCCAAAAATTCGTAAAAATTTAAAAATTTTCGAGTGACATAAAATGTCTATAGTTGCAGCTAAGTACCTGCAAAAGGTTAGAGGAAAATGAAACAATTTATAAAAGAACATGGGATTGCTTCTTTAAAAGAACCCGTAAACTAAAAGGTGTAATCTTGAAAACTTGTGTTAGTGCTATTAATGACTTAACAACTGTAATTCTATCAGAGTTAGAAAACGACTTGCATTTTGCTGCTGCTAGATATATTGATGCTTATCTTTTGTCAAGTAGGTAAGAATTCTTATATGAGATCGGGGCTTACTTAGCACTAAGCTAACTCAATTGGACTGCTGGTTCCTTACAGGTTTAGCAGGTAAATGTAAGATCTAGTAGGGTGTTATTTAAATTCAAGTCTAGAAGCTACTTCCCTAGCATGATTAAGATGCTAGACTTAGAAAATGTTTTAATATGCTCCTTGTCTTCAAGGAGGTAATGTTAATTCTTTTTTCTTTTGTTACAACTCCATATTTTGTATTTATAGCTAACACCATAATGATGTTTTACCAAAAACATAAACATGGGTTAAAACTTGCAAGAACAAATACTTTCCAAAGTTCCTCAAATCATCTGAATATTATACTCTAAAAATCTAAAGAACACTGTTTATTTTTGTTTACCATAATGGTTATGTATAAATTCTATAGAGAGCATATAGCTCATGGTTTTGGGATTAAGTTCATTCCATACTGTTTGGTGTTTCTCGCAGCTACCTTCACTTCGGGACTCTATAGACGTCCTTCTCTTAATGAATGATCGAGTTACTTATGTTTCTAATTATAAATTCATCATTGAGTTGTTAGAATTTTATCGGGATTCTTCAACGTTTTAGTCTTCAGTTCCTCGAACACTCCTTCAAAATACAACACAAAGGCTAAGTTCCAAGAGTCCATGGATCTTCTTTTTACTATGGTTATAAGTTATAATATGACCTTCTCACAATTTTTTTACCAACCTAGTTATTACACATAACTATTCGACTTGTTTGATTAACAAGAAAAACTTCGAATGATCGTTGGTTTGAAAATTCAAATCGTTTTGATGCAACACTGACTATGGAACTCTACCCACACTTGAGGAAATATTTGGAAGGACACGTGGGATGGTTTCATCCACACAAGGGTTGACTTATAACTCCAAAACCCTACTCATTTGCTTTGCAGAGCGAGGGTTCCTCCGTCTTGTTGGACGTTCAGAGAGCTCGCAGCCATGGGAGAACTGTAACCACCTTCAAGCTTGGAGCTTGCTTCCCTAAACAATTGCTATGACTGTTTGAGAGAGGTCGTGAGTGGTTTTCGGTCTTTTTAATGGTTGAAGCAGTTACAACGAGTAAAGATAAAGGTTTTTCTTCAGGACTCGAGGGCTCTGCTTGGATTGAGCCTGCAAACTGATTGACAGAGCTCGACCAAGAGTATTTCTTTGTCCGGTTGAGTCGGTGTTCTCATTTTCCTTTGTATTGGTGACTCAATGTCTTATTGTCTTATGTCCTGGGCCAAAACAATCCACGGTGGCTGGTTACCTTAGCTTCATTCAGAAGGAGAAGCTTATAGGTAAACAATTGTTCCAAATTCGATTTTAGTTTTTGTTTTCATAAAAGGGGTTTTACAAAATTTAAGAGAGATTTGAGTAATAATAAGGTTTGTAACTTGCAGGTCCTTCTTCTGGCTCCAGCTCTATAGGTGGAAGCGAGCTTACTCCTTCAACATTCCACTTGAGCATACACTTGGTAAGCCTCGGTTGCAAACACGAGTTTCTTCTTGCAATTTGTTGTGGAGGTTAGGTTCTTTGTGGTTGGTTAAAGCGCGGCTTTGGTTTACAAGCTAGGCTTGTTGTTTCTTGTTTGCTTGACTCTGTAAGAGTTTGAAACCCTTAGAAGGTACTTTGTACAGGGATGATGAAGGCTCTAGTAGCTGTGATGGAAACTGGTTTTTGTGTTTCTGCCTTACGGCTTGAACAATGTAACTTCTTTTACTTATTTTGATAGAGCTCAGCTCTAAACCCTTTGAGGCTATCGACCTCTGTCTAGTTAATTTTTAGTTTTTAAAATAGATTATAGTAGGTAAGAAAAGACTGTGAATCAGTCAGGATTTGTAAATGAATTAAGGGTTTTCACCTGTCAATAATGTATGGTTAATGTTCGATAAATGTTATTTTGTTTTTGGTTAATATTTGGACAGGCCTGAGTCTTAACCTGTAATTCTAAAGGCATTAAGCCATTGTTTCTTAATTGATTTTGTTTTTAATAATTTGTTGTAGTAAGTATTATTTTAACTGTTACCATGTAAATAAAATGATTTATAGTGCAAAGCATTTATGTAAATTTTGAGTACTATTATTACTCTATCTGGATCATGAGGGTTATATTTAAATATACCTTACAGTTCGATAATAGCATAATTTTTACATGGTAATTTCTTAGCTCTGTTTTGTTAATTTTCCTTCAATGATTTTTACAGCTGTTTTAATTCTTATAAAAGAAGGATTACGGTAATTACTGCAAACTTGAGAATATGATTAAGTTTATCTTTCAATAACCTAGGTAGTTGTACTTAAGTTACAGTAGAAACTTTTGTCTTACATCAAAGACACATATTGTTTGGAAATCAATTGTTATAAGATTGTAATGAAAATTATCTGAACCTAAACCCTAGGTGATAGTTCGTTTATTATATCTATGTTTACTTGTTAAACTGTAAGTTTTGTGTTTATAAAGAATACTAGTATTAAAATAGTTCTATAACTAGTATGATCTCTAAATATTTTTACATACGTATGTTCAGTTCTTGTCTGAAGTAAATATATTTAATACATAAAGTATTTATTGTTTCTTTACAGCATAAAATCATAAGCAAGCTATAGTAGAATTTCAGTTACATTTTTCATTCAGGTTAAATGAAAATCATCATATCTACCTAAACACCCAACTGTACTGGAGTACTGCCTAAGCCAGGCGTGGAAAAATACAGTATGGAATTCTAATTCCATTTATTTCTCATTTAGAATATTTACTACTATTTCTAACATAATATGTAAATTACTAAGTCCAACAATACACAGTTACTCCTTTCTTCATAAACCCTAATTAAATACTAACATGCATGTATTTGAAAACTAGTAAACATTTTACTGAAGATAGTAAAATAAATATAATAGCCTGAAAAACAAATAGAACCTGCCAATGATAAGGCTACAATAGCTTAAGGAGGTTTTTCCTCCCAACCAACTACTGGAGAAAGCTTAGACAACGCTTCTTTAGGACCCCCGAGCCTGTTTCTTGGTCCTCCTGGTAGATTAATGGGTGGAGGATATGTCCTTAAGACCTTCTGTCACCTGACTCGTACAATTACCTCAGTAATTCAAATCTGTTCACAGCAGTAAGAAGTTCAGCCTAATAGTTGCAATAAGTTCAGTCTCAGTAGTTAACCCCTCAAACTCACTTCAGTAATCCCCTCCATTGAATTTCTCATGAGTAAATTCATTCACTCTGAATGATCACCTCTCAGCAATGAGCAGCCTCAGCTTTCTTCAATGGGAAATTTTATAGAGATTCCTAGGTCTTCTCGGTTAGTTTTCATTTAATGAGCCACCTACTCCAATTCCACTTTCTTGGGGAATCATGACTACAAATATAGGGAATTTGCCACCTGGAACAGTTGGAAGTAGTTTGAGGATGCTACCACTTGTTAGTGTACTCTCCACCCAGTCTCCTCCACCAAGTGACCAGTTAACACTCTTTTAACAGCTTCCCTAAGCTGTTGTCTCATCATTTATTTATTTATAATTAAAATATTCTGAATTACATTAATTATTCTTGACCCCACTTAGTCATAAATTACAAACTTAGCATAAAATATAACACAATGTTCCTCAAATAACATTAAATTGTTTTTGCAAATTGGGGCATGTGACATGATCCCTTGAAATCTGGAAGTAATTTCAAATACTCTGCCAATTGTAGAAATAACCATATTTTCGTAAATACTTTGATTTCCACCTATTGCCAGAAGAGTTCTATTTTCCAATTGCTCCTTTGATTCATATATGATGTTGTAATAACCCAAAAAATTTGTAAAAATTTAAAAATTTTCATTTGACGTAAAATATCAATGGTCGTCGCTAAATTACCTCTAACTGTCAGCAGATAATAAAATAGTTTGAAAGATCAACACAGATTACTTCTTTATAAGAAATTTGTATTATCTAGAGGCTTGTCTTTAAAAATTGTGTTATTACTGTTTTCAACTTAGCAGTTGTAATTTTCCAGAAAGTAGAAAGAAACTTGTAATTTACTGATGCTATAAATACTATTGATTTCTTTTGTCAAGTAGGGAAATTTTCTTATGTGAGACCGGGGCTTACTGAGCTTTAAGCTAACACAGTTTTGGACTGATGGTTCCTTATAGGTTTAGCAGGTAAGCGTATGTTCCTGTAAAATAATATTTATATATTCAGATCACGAAGATACTTCTCTAGCATAAATAAGATGCTAATCTTAGAATTTTTAAATGCAACTTGTTTCCATTAGAGGTAACATTGATCTTTTTCTGTCATCACAACTCCATAAATATATTTATAACAAATAGCATCTACATGGGTATAAAACACGATTAAGGTACTATGCCAAAGAAATCAAGTTACTGGTTGATTACAATTGAATCCAAGAATACCTTGTACTTTTGTTTATAGCAATTTGATCTAGATTTTATCTAGGATGCATTTATAGTACTCTGACTTTTGCTTAGTTTAGGCACACATTTGGAGTCTAGTTTTGAACATAATATTTGAATCTTTTGGAAAAATACAAAATAAATAGTTCATAGTTCATAAACCACAAATCTGGCCTATTTTGCTGGAAAAGAGTTACTCTAATAGCTCCTAAGACCTCACATTCAAAAGTTGTAAACCATTTCAACCTTATCCTAGGTTTAACATTATATAATTTTCACATTATATAAAGCTATACTATTTATTCTTTTTACTTGTATCTTTTACCTTAATTTCCTGGTGCATCTTTAGCTATAACTATACCCTCATGCAAGTTGATTTAGTAAAACTTGAGATAAGTTGGTTGGTTTACATAATTTAGTTTGACACTAAACATATGTCTTTCTAACTATGTTCTAGCACACAAGGTTCAAGCATTGAAAAACTCCATGGTAATAATATATATTATTGGCAATCATCGAATTTGCATCGTTAAATGATTATAGGATTGATTTGTAATAATCTTAATGCAGATTACAATATGCATACAGTACTATAGAGAAATTACCCACGCTCATGAAATATCTAGAAGGACACGTGGAGGTTCAACCCAATATTGAAGTTGACTTTGGATTCATTACCCTAAACTTCATTTGCAAGAGTGCGAGGGTTTCTTGTCTGGTGCTGCCGAGTTGGGAGCTCGTGGCTGCCAAAACTCCTTACTAACATTCAACTTTCCATTTTCACTGTGAGCTTGGTCTTGGGAGAAGTAAGAGCTGGTTTTTAAGTGTTTAAGAAACCTACGACCTCTGTGGAGAATTGCATGAGTGGGACAAATCATTTTCCTTCATCGAATCGAATATTTAGTTGGTAATTCGGACAGTGATAGAGCTGAGTAAAGTACTCTTCGATTTCGTGGGAGTGTTGCTGGCTTACCTTTGGTTTCACACTTAGGGTTTCAGTGGTAACCGACACTATAATTTATCACGGGGGGTATTTCTCTTTCAGGTGCCAGCGAGCTGGTCCAGCTAATTACTTTCACGACTACTCCAACGCCTTCTTATCAGGTAAACAGTCGATCAATGTTCTTTACTGCATTAAAGTTATAAATTTCGAAACATATTTAAAAGCCATAACTAACACTTATTCTTTTGTGTAGGTTCTTCTTACGGTGAATGGGGGTTAGCTAGAAGCACAACTCTCCCATTCACGGCTTCATAAACCCTGGTAAGCCCTGGTTGAACTAAGGGTCTTCTCCTACATTCATATGGTGGTCTGAATGGCAAGAAAACTTCGTTGCTGGTTGTGGACTTCAGCTTCGGTTTTATTATTAGAGTACTTCTTGTTATATTGTTTTTATATTACAGACCCTAAAGGGTATTGCATGCAAGAATGTTGAAGGCTAATGTAGCCGTGACATTTAGGTTTTAGTGACAGTGCCCTTGCGGCTTGGACGATGTAAAATTCTTTGCTTTGATCTTAGAACTCAGCTCTGAGCCATGATAAGGCTGTTCAATCTCTGCCTGGTTAATTAAGTTTTTAAATGTATTTTAATTGAAAAGAAAAGACTGCTCACTCAGTCGAAACTTGTAAACTGACAAGGGTTATTAGTAATTATAAATTTTAGTTTACTGTTTTCTATTGTTAAAATAAATTATAGGGTTTTTACTTATGAAAAGATTGGTTTCAAATATAGTTTATTTTGAGCAGGCTTCATCCTTGACCGATATTTATAAAAGGCCACAGTTCATTACTCTTAATTTATTTCGTTTCTATCAATTTGTTTTACAGTGTTATTTACTTTTAAAATTTTCATTTAATGTAAATAATTTATAGTAATTATATACTATTTAAATTTTTACAGTGTTCTTAGGTGAATACAGTACTATGTTCCTCTCTCAGGTTGGTTATTAATTATGGATAACCTTTAGTTCTGAAATGAGATGGATTTTTACAGAAATGATTTTAGTTTTGATTTCCTACTTTTTTACTTTCAGTAATAAATATTTACAGCTGCTACATGTTAGGTTATGATTATGAATGTAAAAGTCTGTTTTTAAGGATTAAACCTACCTCTTGTAAACCCTAAGTCTAGAAGGTTACATTAAAAACATAAGTATTGCCGAACCGATTGTAAAATATGAACTTGTAGTAAGTTATTAACAAGTCCTATGGATTACTATCATGGTTAAAACCCTAGTATTATCTTTTACTATTCTTATGTTTATTTAATTAACTCTATCTATTATGTTTATAATAATTATTAGTACTAGTAATGCTTCTGTGAATAGTATGTTTATAAATGATTATATATATATATATTCAGTTTTTTTCTTGAAAATTAGTTAATATCGATACTTCCAATAGCTAGAGAAAGTACTGCTATTTTCTGTAATGATTCACATACAAACTATAAAAGAAGTCATTTACATTTTTCATTCAGCATTGATAAACAAATCATCACATCTACTAAATTAACCAGCTGTACTAGAGTACTGCCTATACTAGGCGTGAAAAAATGCACTGTGGTAATTTAATTCTATTTTATTTTCATTTAGCAATAATACTACTGTTTTAAACATAACCTATACTCACTAATTTGATCAATAGACAATACTCTTCTCTGCATAACCCTAACAAAACAAAAACATACATATCTTTGGAAAAATAATAAACATTTGCTGAATATAGTAAATAAATTATAAATAACCTGAACAAATAAAAACCTGTCAAATGATGAGGTGACAATAGCTTAAGGAGGTTGTTCCTCCCAACCAACTCCTAGAGAAAGCTTAGTCTGCACTTCCTCAGGACCCCTGAGCCTGTTTCTTGGTCCTCCTGGTAGAGTATTGGGTGAAGGATGTATCCTTAAGACCTTTTGTCACTTGACTAGTCAAATTACAACAGTAATCCAAACCTGCTCACATCAGTAAGAACTTCATCCGATCAGCTGCATAAGTTCAGTTCTCAGCAGTTAACCCCTCAAACTCACTTCAATAAGTCCCCTCCATCGAATTTCTCATGTGTATTTCATTCACACTAAATAATCACCTTTTCCAGAATGAGTAGACTCAACTGTCTTCAATGGGAAATTTTATAATAATGCCTAGGTCTTCTGGGTTAGTTTTTACTTAATGAGCCACTTGCTCCAATTCCACTTTCTTGGGGAATCATGACCACAAATATAGGGAAGTTGCCACCTGCAACAGTTAGAAGTAGTTTGAGGATGCTTCCACTTGTTAGTATACTCTCCACCTAGTCTCCTCCACCAAGTGACCAGTTAACACTCTTTTAACAACTTCCCTAAGCTGTTGTCTCATCATTTATTTATTTATTAATAAAATATTCTGAAATACATTAATTATTCTTGACCCCACTTGGTCATCAATTACAAACTTAGCATAAAATATAACATAATGTTCCTCAATAACATTAAATTGTTTTGCAAATTGGGGCATGTGACAGATGTCTTCAATTCTGGGATCGATTGCTCATTTGCCAGCTATTCTTGACGTTGATCCTCTAGGTTTTCAAAGAATTATTTAAAAAAACCATAACTTCATGTAATATTTCCTACAATACAACTAGATATATAAGTCACATTAGTTCCATTTACAAAAATGCGATATGAATCATCAATTTTTGCAAAGAACTGCTCAACTATTAAGTTCCATCATGTATGAATACCCAAAATCTTTGAACCTGCAATTTTTAAATGGAACACAGACTTTCTGCAATAAACTAATTGATAGGATCCATTGTTATGAGATTATAATCTTCATGGTTGGACAGAAAGCATAAATAACATTGATAGGTTTTAGCTCTTACTATCATTCATATACACCAGTATATATCAAACTATTCAACTTTGCCTCGATGCATTTGATAACCAAAATGGTGAAGTTTAGGGTCCTTTACAGCTAAAAGCAATTTTTTATGTTATGTTTTGTGCGATGGGAATTATCCCACATACGAATAACAGTGTATTTTGGTTATTCATATACGTAGATGTTCCCATGTTGTCCTGAAGCGTAGAGCAAATATATTCAACCATGGGCCTGATTGACAATGCCATGAATGCCATGAGAATGGTGGTTGCAGGATATGATTTGTAACAGAGACAAGATTCACTTTTTTTTTAAATGATAGCTTTTATCCCCTTTTAAAGAATTAACACGTAAGCTATTAAGGGATAATGGGTAAACCTTTCCTTTTTGCAATTTTTAATAAAAATATTATTTTAATTTAAAGATAAAAAAGATTTTTTTGGTTAAAATAATAATAATTAAAAATCTAATACATATAGGTTAAGGATTTGGCTAAAAAGGGAAACAGATAAAGATCATAGGATTAAGGATTTTGCAATGATGAGAAATTGACTAGAATAATGCAAAAAGAGGAAACTGGGTGAGATTTTGCAAAATTTTGGAAGATGAGGCAAATTTGATGCAGGATGGTGAAAAGAGGGAAATTTCTAGTACCAACATCTGGCTTTGACTGGGGATAGAGTCCTCCCTGTGAGGCTCTAAGAAACGTAGACCAAGTGCCTTATATCCATTCCAATGGGTAGGAGTATTCATGCTACTGCAAACCAACATACTGAAAATCAAACTACTTTACTGCACTGCTTACCATTCATACCATTCACTGAAAGCTAAAAATATGAAAATACCAGTGCCATATTGGGCTGGAGTCATGAACTTGTTTCAAACCTGTCAATTGTACCCTGCTCATTCACATTACAAATCCAGATTCATGGCATACTGAATAACAATCATATACTGCAAACTAAAAATTGCTCCATTATGTTGGTGTTATCATGCTGCTATATGAACTACTGCATATGGTAACAAGCTAAAACAGAAAACTGGTAGACTGAAAGCTAATCCATGTATTGCAAACTGAAACCAATACTAGGACACCGTACTTATTTATATACATCTTTTTACACTAATAAGTTGAAGTACTTCATCGTGTAATATGAAACTGCCAACATAACCACTGAAACAACTTATTGATTGACTGTATTCTTGATATAGGTTGAAAAAATGAAATAATCCCATGCATAGAAAAGTGCAATCGATGGCAGAGACAACATTCTCTAAGCATGAATTGTTTGATGTCTATTTTGCTCATAGATTCCAAATAATTAGCGACAGGATCATGAAAGATATAAAAATTTACCTGTTCCTGACATTGTTCCAGTTGGGGATCAAATTCTTTCTGCATATTATCTTCTACATGATCGCTGCCTATTTGATTTGTCTGCAAATATGAAAATTGTTGCGGGCTGCCTTTACTGATTTCACTGTTTTTTGTAATTTGTTTAATATCTGTTGCAGATCCAAGTTCAGGAATGGCAAAAGAAAGCTTGTCTATCTCTGGAAATCTTTCATCTGTTTCTATTTGAAAAATAAATGCTGGTGGCTGATCTAATAACTTCTCTTCATCAACCTGTTCTTTACTAAAGTTGGATTCATAATTATCAAAGATAGGATCATTGCTTATCAAATCAATGGAAGTTGATGTGAAAATATCATCTTCATCATTTGGATACTTATCAAAAATAGGTTGATTATGAAGAAATTCCACATGTGTTGTGATAAATATTTCCTCCTCATTATCGAGATACCCATCAAGATTAAGCTGATCTTCAACAACTAACTTATCATAACCAACAGAACTAGAAACATTTGATAGAATGTCAAATGTGTCTTTAACATAATTGCTATCAATAACTTGGATATCACAATGAGCGTGAGATTCTTCTTTAAAAATAGCAGTTGAAAATGTTTCTTTATTTTCAGCACATTCTTGAATCATGACTTCTTCGTTATCCAGTTCTAGTTCAAGTTTATGGGAAGACACATCATCTTGAATATCATTAGAGAGCTGATGAAGATTGTGAGGAACAATTTCTTTTCTATTTATATCTTCAATCTCATCATGCCATTCATATTCCTCACAATAATTTTCAAATAAAAACTCATCTGAAAAGTACCTTTTACAGTGCTCATGGAATACTGTGTAAAAATCCTTCAAGGATGAAATGCTGGAAGGAGGTAACGAGAAATGTGCGAGAAATACCATTCACGTGCATCACCATCCAATGAATACATGAACATCTTCATACGAACATTCTCGTGTTGTAGATCTAGCAGATTCATGCATTCATGGAACTTGATGAGGTGACTTGCAGGATTATCTTCTTTCCTTTCTCTGAAGATAGGCAAAAAATCTCCCCATTCTGTCATACTTGGTACTTGATGTGGGAAACCAGGAACTGCTGAAAAATTGAAAGGTGCAAACCTTCGAGCCAGAATGGCTTCCAAGGACTTCGGCATCTTGGACCTTGACATATTGAACTAATGGAGTCACCAATATATTTGTCTGTAATGAAGCTGGAGTCGCTAGGTAGAAAACTGCAGTCAAGCTAATATCCTTCTCTTGTCTATCATCAAGAGATGGATTTCATCATTGTTGTTCTTCCCGGGGAAGATATCTTTGTTCCTGCGTCCCCGGCAATGGTGCCAGAAGATGTTATCACTAAAGATGCACCTTGACTGCATAAGGAGCATGGCTAGTGAATCTTTAAAATTGGTTTAATGGATAACTGAGTTGATAAAGTGATGGAGGTATAACAGTACAAAGATCAGGCTATGTTTAAAGATCAAATAGCAGGAAATGTATCACTATCGTGGATATTAATAAGACATAGCTACGAGCATAATTTTATGAAAGAAATGAATCAGGTTCTGCATTTAAGCATTTAAGGATAATTGCATATTATTCATAAGAATCTTGCAATGGATTGATAAGGCCACACACACGACAAAATCATGATAACATACGATTGATTTATTAAAGCAAAATGGGCTCATATGATCACAATCATTTCAAAGCATCATTTCAAATTAAGGTTAACATAATACATGCTACAACAGTCTGACCTCTAATGCCTCCTCAGCCCTCTCGGCTGGAACTCCTCCCTTCTCCTTCTGTCAATTCAAACTTGAACATTTATACTCATGCTCATCAAGCCAATTTTACAAAAATAGCAAATGAGAAATATTACTGCCCCAAAAACTGGAATAGGTTGCAATTGCTAAAATCAATCTTCTGTATTTAGACACTGATCTCCATCTGTCTTTTATTTGTTGCTTCAGAATCTGAAGTTGGTAAACTCGATACCGAGGATAAACTTAACTAATTCCTTGAAATATGGAAAGTTGATTTTTTTTTCTCCTTCAAATGCTTAGTTGCCAAAAACCTGCCACTTGTGACTTCCTTCCTGGAAATGCTGAAGATGATCCCTTGAAATCTGGAAGTAATTTCAACTGCTCTGCCACTTGTAGAAATAACCATATTTTCATAAATACTTTGATTTCCACCTATTTCCTGAACAGTTCTGTTTTCCAATTCCTCCTTTGATTCATATTTGATGTCTTCAATTCTAGGACGGATTGCTCATTTGCCAGCTATTCTTGACGCTGATCCTCTAGGTTTTCAAAGAATTATTTAAAAAATCCATAACTTCATGTAATATTTCCTCCAGTACAACTAGATACATAGGAGTCACATTAGTTCCATTTACAAAAATGCGATATGAATCATCAATTTTTGCAAAGAACTGCTCAACTATTAAGTTCCATTATGTATGAATACCCATAATCTTTGAACCTGCAATTTTTAAATGGAACATAGACTTTCTACAATAAACTAATTGATAGGATCCATTGTTACGAGACTATAATCTTCATGGATGGACAGAAAGCATAAATAACATTGACAGGCTTTAGCTCTTGCTATCATTCATATACACAGTATATATCAAACTGTTCAACTTTGCCTCGACGCATTTGATAACCAAAATGGTGATGTTTGGGCTCCTTTACAGCTAAAAGCAATTTTTTATGTTATGTTTTGTGCGATGGGAATTATCCCACATGTACTAATAACAACAGTGTATTAACAGTGTATTTTGGTTATTCATATACATAGATGTTCCCATGTTGTCTTGAAGCGTAGAGCAAATATCTTGAACCATGGGCTCGATTGACAATGCCATGAATGCCATGAGAATGGTGGTTGGGTATGACGGGTTGGTCAAGACATAAGGTTGAAATGGGATATGATTTGTAAAAGAGACAAGATTCACTTTTTTTTATAAATGATATCTTTTATCCCCTTTTAAAGAATTAACACGTAAGCTTTTTTGCAATTTTTAATAAAAATGTTATTTTAATTAAAAGATAAAAAGATCTTTTTGGTTAAAATAATAATAATTATTAAAAATCTAATTATAAATTTCACAAGATCTGCGTTTCTGATCTGAGAGTAGCAGAAGTAGGCTGACGTTTGGTAGAGTCATGACAGTACCCTACCATTAAGGTTGCTTTAGGTTGTTAAGTTACTTAATGAAGATCATATCATGGAATATACGGGGCCTAAACATCCCACAAAAAGAAAAGATATTGAGCAATAAGATCAAGAGAACAAATCCGGCCATAGTATTCTTACAAGAGACTAAGTTTCCAGCAACCTAGATCTAAGAACTGAGTAAGAAAATATGGAAGTGAAGCGAAGGAATAGGCATTAATGCAAGAGGCTATGCGGGAGGCTTGGGAATCTTATGGGACCCCACTAGGGTGAGCTTAAGAGGATTCCAAGGTAACCAGTGCTTCATATTAGTAGATTTTAAGGTAATAGGGTTCTCAGTTGAAGGAGTGGTGACAAAGGTATACTAACCTCATAATGCTGGAGAAAAGAGGGATTTCATCAAGTTACTCCGAAAAATATAGGAAAGGATGGGTAGTAAACACTAGATTTTAGGGGGTGACTTCAATCTCATAACCTCTTTGGAGGAGAAGAAAGGTGGTCATTGCAGGTTGGAGGAAGAAAGTGAGACATTCAGAGACACCATTGAAGAATTAAGACTTGTATATATCACTATGGGGGATGGATGGTTTACATGGAAAAATAAGAGGACGAGGGACATACACATTGATTCCCACTTCGACAGATTCTTGGTTTCTAAATCTATATTGGACTTAGGAAGTGAACTCCATTTAGCTACTCTTCTACGGGCATGATCGGATCATTGACCAATCGAATTAATTTGGAGTGGGTTGGGTTCCCAGGTCAAAAAACCCTTTAGGATTGAACAATTTTGGCTAGGGCATCCAGAGTTCGCTAAAAATATTACGACTTGGTGGGATTAATGAAGTGAAGGATCCGACCAGAGTATGTACGAATTTCACCAGAAGTTAAAAGGTTTGAAAAAAGAGTTAAAAATGGAACATAGAGGAGTTTGGTAATATTTTTGCTGATAAGAAGATCCTGGAATCCTGCTTGCAGGAGGTCCAAGTCATTTGAATGAATGATGGGTATACCACCAACTTGAAGATGGAAGAATTCAGCCTTTGTTCTAAAATAGAAGTGAGGGAAAAGGAAGAGGAAATTATTAGGAGACGAAAGTATAGGAATCAATGGTTGAAATAGGGGGAGAGAAATACAAAAATATTCCAGCGTTCGGTCCTTCAAAACAAGATGCAGAACAAAATATTCTCAATTAATAATTCTAGGGGGAAAAAATGGAAACCAGGGAGGAAATAGAAACCACCTTGAACCAGCATTTCAAGGATATAATGTCTGGCCCAAGGCAAGACAGGAGAGGAGACATTGACCAAATAATGAGGTTCATTCCTTCACTACTTTCACACGAACAAAATAAACTCTTGATGAAAGCTATATCCCTTGTTGAGGTTGAGGAAGCAGTTTTCCAGATGATAAAAGGAAAATCCTTGGGCCCAAATGGATTCACAGTGAACTTATTTCATCATTTCTGGGCTCTAATCAAGCTCGAAGTGTGGAAGATAGTCGAATACTCTAGGGTATCAACAAGGATTCTGCTAGCTTTTAATGCTACTCTACCAATGGTCGAATTATAAATTTCGTAAGATTCACGTTTCTGATTTTTGACATTTGGTATTTTTGAAATGGTAATTTGGATTCAGAATTTAAATTTCGCAAGAAGCATGTTTCTGATTTCCGACATTATGCATTTCCACAGGGTTGTATCTTAGTAACAGTAATTATAATAATTTCTAAAGAAATTGGATTGAATTCAAATCTGAGATTTCTTCGATTTCTGAAATCCCCAATCGAAATCAAAATTTCGGGGAATCGAAAAGTGGGAATTCAGGAAATTATTTGAACAAAAAGATAAGTCCGATATTTTCCATATTGAAAACAGGAGTTCCCACATGGATTTTGACTGAATGATTGTTTTTCGACTTGCCTAAATTTCTTATTTCCGACATATAAATATTATTATAGGACATTTATGAATTTTGATTTGCGTACAATCAACTCTAAGATTTCCGCTTCTCGATTTTCAATTTCCTATATTTCGGATATCGGAAACGTGGATAATGTTCATTTGTCCGATTGTAGACTTTTTCTTTTCCATATCAAAAAGCAGAGATCCCACATGGTTTTTGGCTGAATGATTGTTTCCCGATTTGCGATTTGTCTAAATTTCTTATTTCTGACATATAAATATCATGATAGGACATTTATGAATTGAGAAATGCATGGGATAAGGGAAAGGCATTAGCATCGCAGTCAACAAGTAATTTTTATCCTATTTAAGCATTATCTGATTTAAACTTTAATTTTTGTACAATCAATATAAAAAACAAAAAATGAATAGTGTGGTTAAGTGAATATTAAAGAAAACAACATGATATTTAAAAGAGCGGAAAGGTGAAATAACCTAAAAATTAGAAATGTGAATGTTTGGTGTTTGGTTGAACTTGTCCGTTGATCCATACAAAATATATGGTCAAGATTATTTGTGTCCTTGTAGATGGTTTTTTAAAGAATTGAACTTAATATTTTTCAGTTTGGCGAGAGTTTGTTACTGTGCATTTCCTGTGTCTGAGCGTGTAGACTCATGATTTTGACAATAAAAAACGGGATTTCCCACATGGATTTTGACTGAATGATTGTTTCCCGATTGCGATTTGTCTAAATTTCTTATTCCCGACATATAAATATTATGATAGAACATTTATGAATTTGGATTTGCGTACAATCAACTCTGATATTTCCAATTTCTGAAACCCTCAATCGAAATCGGAAGATCAAGAATCGGATATCGGACTTAGGTTTTTTTTCAAATAATTTCTTGACTTCCCGATTTCTGATTCCCTATATTTTGGATATCGAAAACGGGCAATATCGCTTTATATTTTAATAACGTTTGTTTGTCCAATTTTAGACTTTTTCTTTTGCAAATCGGAAAGCAGGTTTCACACATGGTTTTTGACTGAATGATTGTTTCCCAATTTGCGATTTTTCTAAATTTCTTATTTCGGACATATAAATATCATGATAGGACATTTCTGAATTCAGAAATGTATGGGACAATGGAAAGGCATTAGCATCGCAGTCAACAAGTAATCTGCATCCTATTTAAGCATTATTTAATTTAAACTTTAATTTCCGTACAACCAATGTAAAAAACAAAAAATGGATCGTGTGGTTAAGTGAATATTGAAGAAAATAACCGTGATATTAAAAATAGTGGAAATGTGAAATAACCTAAAAATCAGAAATGTAAATGTGAAATCGGAAATGTAAATGTTTGGTGTTTGGTTGAACTTGTTCGTTGATCCATACGAAATATACGATCAAGATTATTTTTTCCCTTGTAGATGGATTTTTAAAGAATTGAACTCAAGATTTTTCAGTCTGTTCAGAGTTTTTTACTGTGCATTTCCTGTGTCTGAGAGAGTAGACTCGTGATTTTGACCTGTAAGTTTTTACTCATTCACTATTTTTTCTAGTAAATTTAAACTCTTAGACGTTTTTAGACATGGTTGTTAAAATTCAATCAGAGAAGGTATCTTCTACGACCAGGGATAACAGATCTAAAACGTCTCTTCAAGAGCAGAAAATCAAAGTTCCCAATGTCGGTGTTTTCAGTGACACGAGTGGGTATGTGTCTGACTCCTTATACATGGACTGATCCAGAATTTATTCTATTTTTGACAGTGATGATTTTTCCTCTGTTACTAATGACCAACCTTTTTACATTAACATACACAATTCTCAACTTCATTGCATTACAGAGAGACCTCCTTTTATTCCTTACACAAACCCTGTTAAGTGGGCCTTGGATCATGTTGACCTTAACCAATGAATGTTTAATGATATTAACAATGTCTCTATTTCTTCGTTTGGTCCATAAGTGTTTTCTAGGGCTTATGCTTTGAAAACTCCCAAGCAGTTTTTCTCGGTGAAATTTTTCGATGAATTCCTTTCCAAATCGAAACACGACCAAGTAATGAAATGTTGGTTGGAAAACCCAACACTAGTGATTCTTGTTTCACTTTCGGCATATCCAGTTTCTTGGTTTAGAGAGCCTTTCTCGTCTATGGCGGCCATGTTTTGCAGGTTATATGGCTTACCTAACTGTTCCTTATTAAAAAAGAAATGGGTCCCTATGGCAAACCATGTTTTGCTTACAGGTGATTCGTTCTACTGGGTGCAAATTCTGTTTTACAATTTGCGGGGGGAAATTGAAAAATATCAGAGAACCCTGACAAACTGAAAACTGTCTTTCTAGATGTCATGGTTCATTATGGATACATTCTTTGCATGTTCTTGTTTCTTGGAGCTAAATTGGGATTGGAAGGAGAAATGTCCACCTGTTCATATATATTACGCTGATATGTGGGACAACAATTTCATACCTCGTGTTTATGAGCTCCGTGACCTGTTTCTCGAGTCAATGTACTGTAAAAATTTTAAATTTGATGCTCCTACATTTTCTGAAAAATCTAGGGAACTCATTTCTGTTTATGGCGATTGGTATGTAGGAGAATATTTCTCTTACATAAGGATTTGGGGCAGTAATATAGTGCACTTGCTTCTGAGAATTGTTCCAGACCGAATGGTGCTTCAAGAATTTTCCTATTAGACTATGATTGATGGGGCTTTATCCAAGTTGACCAAACATAAGAAGAAGGGGTGGCCTAAATTTCCTGTGAATCTTGGCAATATTACAGTATAGAATGCTGGTCATTCATGTTTGTTGGGAAAGGATATTTCTGTTATGAGCTTGGGAGAGGTATTCAAAAGAATGCATGATTCGGTGGGTTTTTTGCATAATGTATTTGCTCAAGAGCATGTCAAATTTCAATATGTTCATGAAAATGAGCCCGATGATTCCATGATGTGAGGAGCTTCCACTTTTCAGAAGGCAGTTCGTAAAATCAGTGATCCAGATACAAAGTCGCATCAGTAAGTGTATGAAAAGGATCTTAAGAGAAGAATTATGCAAGAAAAAGCAAATAAATTCAAACTAAAACAAGGAGAAGACAAAACAAGAAGCAAGAGAATATTTAGCAAGGCTTGTTTTTGTTGTTGCTGCTCGAACTAAGGACAAGGGAAAAGGTATCCTTCAAGGCCCAGCTAGCCCCTCTCTTTGCAGAATGGAAGATACGTTGGACAAAGGGGTTGAACTATACCAATTTGAGAAGGAGAAGAGAGAAGAAGAAGCGAGAGAACATGTAACAAGGTATGCTGCTACTGTTGGTGCTCAATCTGAGAAAAATGGGACAGGTGTTCTTGAAGGCCAATTGAGTGCCTCTCTTACAGCAATCGAAGATATGTTGAAGAAAGGGGAAGGACACAAAATACATTTTGAAAAATTCGGGTCTCAATTGCAATCCGAGACAGAGTTAACTGAAGTAAATCCTAAAAGGCTGAAGAGTGTAGCAATTTATGAACGGGCTCAACTTCTAGAAGCATGGACAAAATAAAAGTTGATTTCTTCGATCTCAATTTGCAAGAAAGAGGAGAGGTTTGTTCAAGAATGTTCGATGTCAGATACAACCGTACAAGAATCTTCTGTGCAAAATGTAATTTGTTTATCGTCAGCTTAGATTGAGAGTCATGATACGAACATGGAAGAAGACGATGAGGATGCTATGACTGTCGTTGTGTCATCTATCCCCAATATCCAAAGGTTTTCTAGTGTACTAGGTACATCATCTTTCCATCATTTTTTTTTGTGGTAAATTTGTCATCGATAATGGTAGCTACTGTTAGCATGTTCACCAGTTGAGTTGACTCACCTATTCATAGTTCTGCTTCTTCTTTTCATCAGCTCAGCTAATCACTACATGCTAGGACGACATTCCTTCTATTTGTATGACTCGTCCTGAAAAGAAGGATTTTTCTATATGTGATTCTTTTACATCACTTTCTTTTACCTCTGTTTCTTATCGTATGAATATTTTCCCTGTTAGCATAGATATTCATTTAAATCAAACGAAAAGTGATCCTTTGGTTAGCGTCCACCAGCAAAGGATTTCATCTTCTGAATTTATCGCAGATTTTGGAGAAGATGTAGTTGTATCCTTTGGCAAATATTATTGTAGTAAAAAGTATAAAGCTGTGGTTAAAGGGGAGCCAAGAGAGCCAGAGAAATTTTAGGCATAAATGTGCCTGTTATTGGTGAGCTCACATGGAAGGAAGACGCAATTGATATGCAACAAGGGGTAGTGGACATAGCAGTTGCCATGTGATTTTTCGTTGGAGCTAATTTTCAATGTGTTTCACAATTAAATTTGGCTCTTGGTGAAAAACACAAAGAATTGGAGAAGGTGAAACGCAAGTTAGCAGAAACACAACAGAGGCATGAACAATAGATTGGGCAATTGAAACAAGAACATGAAGAGAAAATAGAGAGATGGAAAAATAAAGCTGAAGAAGAGAAGCATCAGCTTCAGAACGTAGAGGTTGTTAATAAGCAACAAGCAGAACAAATCGTTCTTGTCAATCAAGAATTGAAGCATGTCCATTTGGCCTCAAAAGGATGTTCTTTTGTCGATGTGAGACCTGAGGATTTTAAAGACGTACTATGTAAAATACATGAAGAATTTGGACAGAATGTGATAGATTCGTATATTTGTTTTGATGAGATGCAAGGATTGTATGACAAGTTTATCAAGCATTCTAAAACTCTTGAGGATCACCATTATCAGATGAGAGTAGCATTCAATGCTTTAGAGCAAGTAAGAGGTTGGAAAAATCATATTAAGGAAAGACCTGATGGCTTGCGAATTTTAGACAAGTTAGAGCTGGTGAAATTAGGGGTTATCTTTAACATACCATGAATGGAGGCGCTATGGCATATTTCACTGAGTTAAGACTGAGTGCATTGTAACCAGTACATCATGTTTTTAGACGTGCACTGGTATAATTTAAAATAAATAAAATGTTGTCTTGGTGCGCTTCGAGGTTTATTACTCTTGAGCATATTAGGAATATAGGAGGCTTGAGACCTTCATGCTCGTATTCGTTTCAGGATAAATACTTGGCTCTTCATGGTAATTGGGCATCATAATGGTATACTTATATCATGATACTTAGAAGGAAAGGTATTAGGCTTAGTTATTCAAAGGATAGACTAGTCTAGAGTTAGAAAAAAGCCACAACACAAGTAAATTGTCATTTAGCATATGAAGCTATTGTTTTTTCTCACACTAATTCCGAGCTCATATGGTGGTATGGTATGATCTAGAAATGGAATTTTCCCTTGAATCTTAAATGTTTTTTTTGTCTGTTTAGTTTTGGAAAATTGTATTTTAACTTGGGAAAATTTGGTAAGAAGGGGCTGGTATGGCCCAAGCCAATGTAGCGTATGCAAGAAATAAATTGAATCTATTGGTAATCTTTTTGTATTATGCAATTCCAATAGACTTGTTTGGAAGGTCATAAATGAAGTCCTTCAAATTGATCTAAGATGCAGTACGTATAACATTGAAGGAACCTTCAAATCATGGAGTCGATAGGTCAAGCATCATAAATTGATTCCTATTTTATATGTTGGGAATTATAGAATATGAGGAACAAATATATTTTTGTTGATATATCCCCCAATATTTTGGTTTGTAGCAGAAAAATCCTGAGTTTGTACCAAGATTATCATGCAATTAGAAAAACAAAAAATATTAGGGAGACTAAGGCCACAACTTTCTCTTTACATACTGCCATTGGGTTTTTTTATTGTTCTATAAGCTGATCTGGCTCATGTGGTTTTGGCATGGTTGTAAAGATCAATGTTGAGCATCATCTCAATTTGTGAATGGGGTGTGGATTTGGATCCAATACCAAAGAAGAGTTAGTTTCTCTCTAGGGGTTATTATACTTTGCAGAGACTAATGGTATCTCCTCAATCCAAGTTTATGGTAATTCACAGGTGATTGTCTAGTGTGATAATGGACAATACAATCTTCAGGTATTAAAATTGGATGCTTGGTTTAAAATAATACTAATACCATTGAAGTATTTCTCCAGTTTTTCCATTTCCCACATGTATAGGTTATACAACACTAAAGTAGATTATCTACCCAAGAAGGTTGTGGATACTAAGGAAGGAATTAATTTTTATTAGAAATTTTTGGAAGGAGAGCTAATTTCTGAAGGCTCTATTTTTTTGATATCCTGATATGTATTGTTTCCTCGAATGTATTTTTTCCTTGAATATTTTCGAAGGACATACCAGAATTACCGCCAAAACGAGACCTAGATTTTTCCATAGAACTAACACCAGGGTCAGTTCCGATTTCAAAATCCCCTTACCGCATGAGCGCACCAGAGTTGTTGGAGCTCAAACTACAGTTGCAGGAGTTGATTGAGAAGGGATATATCTAACTGAGTGTGTCCCCTTGGGGAGAACCGATACTTTTCGTGAAGAATAAAGAGGCTACGATGCGGTTGTGCATCGATTACTACCAACTTAACAACATGACCATCAAGAACCGATACCCACTCCCTAGGATCGATGACTTGTTTGATCAAGTAAGAGGAGCCAAGATCCTTTCGAATATCAACCCATGATCTGGATACCATTAGGTATGGATCCACGATTAGGATATTCATAAAACTTCCTTTCGTACGAGGTACAACCACTATGAGTTTGCAGTGATTCCATTTGGGTTGAACAATGCACCCACAAAATTTATGTGTATGATGAACACTATCTTCAATAGATACTTGGATAAATTTGTTTTTGTATTTATAGAATACATCCTAGTTTACTCTAAGAGTAGAGAGGAACATGAGGAGCATCTCCGCATAGTGCTACAGGTGTTACGGGAACACCAAATCTATGCCAAGTTTAGCAAATGTGATTTTTACAAACCACAGATACAGTAGGTGGGTCACATCATCTTCAAGAAGGGGATATTTGTGGACCCAGAAAAGATTAAAGCCATAGAGGATTGGCCTACCCCTACTAGTGTCACCAACATTAGATCCTTTTTGGGATTAGTCGGTTACTATCGAAAGTTCATTGAGAACTTTTTGAGGATAGCATGTCCCATGACCGCTTTGCAAAATAAGGCGAACAAGTTATTATGGATGTCCAAGTGCGAGGAAAGTTTTCAGGAGCTTAAACAACTTTTGATGACTGCACCAATACTATGAATTGTGGATCCCGATGGGGATTTTGTTGTTTGCACAGATGAGAGCAAGGAAGGGCTCATGTAATATCCCTGATCTGATATTCATATCAGAATATTAACTTTATGCAAATTATCTTAATGTTTTAAAATAAACTGCAAACAACCAATCGACTTTTGGAAGCTAAGCGGATAAGGGAAAATGACTGATACTTTTGGTCACAGGGCAACGGGCATAGGGAAGCAATCAAGGAAATAATAGGACTGAAAGAGTGTCTTACCTAACACATTTATATCAGGGACCATTGAGGTTTCGGAGTCCACTCCACAGAAACCTACTTCCATGCTACTAGGTCACCTAACCGTGAAACTAGGAAGCACTTTTCTCATATCCACAAACAGAGGCTAATTTGGAGAAATGATTTGTATTGGTAATAAATTTATCAGACATGTATATAAAGGTATATTCATGTTTTAAACAAGTCTAGACATTCACAAGGCATATTAAGGGTTACTCAACATATACTGACTAGCATGGGTGAGGTAATTAAATGGAGAATGGATATGGGTGTTTCAGAGATTATAGAGGTTAAGTATAATTTAATAACAGTCATTCAACAGTAATATATCATTCCAAAAATTTACAAAGAGATATGAGCAAGTATTGTAGCATAGCTAGTAAAATGACAATTCAGGACTGCTTAGCTAGCTTGACTTTTGGATTCCAAAACAATAATCAAATGCAATATAATTTCTAAAAAAGAGGTTGTATCATGTCATGTGATATATTATATAACTCAAGGAATTGGAATGACTTCATTTGGAATTTTACACATTGGGTTATGAATCATTCATTGAAAGCTAGTCAAATTCTAGCTAAATCTAGAAGGGGTGCATAAATTGGAGAATAAATCAGAGTTCTGTAATTTTTATTGAAGTGAATGATATAATAAAATTACATAATCTGTTATTAAATCATAAATATGACAACACATCTCTCATAGGATCATGGAAGAATATCTCATCTTGCACATAGGAAACTAGTTGTAGAATAGAAGGAGGGAGGATTTGATCTCTGAACTTGGTGATGATGATTATGAACATTATATTAGACCTGATCAGCTTCAATACTCTGTTATTAAATTATAAATAGGTCTAATTACCTCTTAAAGAATCATGGAAAAATCTATCTTCTTCTACACCAAAAACTAGCTCTCGAAACCCACAGGAAGCTTGGAGATTCGATCTCTGGAATGGATGATGATTTTTCTGATCTTCAAATTCGAATTGATAAGATAAAGGATCCACAAATAAAATCAATGACAATTGTTTAATTCCATTATCCTCTCATAGAAAACTAGGACACATCTCCCATGCTTGACTAGGGGCACATCTCCCAATTCTCAAATGCACAAATCCATTCATAAAATTTCTCAAACTAGCAAAAGATGTGAAAGGGATTTGGAATAATTATTTTATATAATTAATGTTGACCTATTGAGAAAGTTACTTGGATTGGTGACCTATGAGAATAGGTCACCCATGAGTGGACATACTTTCCTTGCTTTGCTTTGCTTTGACTTTCCTTCTTTTCTGAACTTTCCTGCTTTTCCTGTTTTATCCTGCTTTCTGGATTTATGCTTTTTTTCTTGAAATATTGCTCTTTTCTCATTTTTGGCATCATTTTTGGACTTTAGTGCTTACTTGACTTCTACCTCAAGTAATTCCTCCAACCTTATCCACTAATTCGAATTGGTAATTGGCCAATTTATCCATTTATTCAGCATAACAAATAAAAATATTAATTGCACCAATAATATTAAATGCCCCATAATTATTTAATCCAAGTGGGTAGCAACTATGGATAAATTTAAATGCACACTCCTAATTAATCAATTTCCTGATCTTGACCCTCATTAATTATTTAATTCATTCTGTCACTAGGATCCATGGGGCTCAATCTACTTCATGGTGCTTTCAAAATGGGAACATGACAATCCTCCCTTCCCAAAATTGCTTGTCCTCAAGCAAAGTATCCCAAGAGGTCCATCATGCTTTTGCTGCACTACTCCGATCATAATCCTCTCTCCAATAAAATATTCATTGCATTTGTAACCAAGCATGCCTACTTCTATCCAAGTGAAGTAATTGGAAAGTGTGCCAAGATCTCATAAGAATATCAGATATGCAAATATACCACTACTATGTAAACTATAAGTCCATCCAAGGAAGTTTTCCCTATGTGGGAAACTGAAACCAAGTGCAAGATAGATGAACTGGTGCAAAAGAGGGTTGGCTTGCTCCATCATGCCAACATGCAAACAACTTCGCTAAGTACAAACAATGCTAGGATCCCATTGCTTGTATGGAACCTCCATGGATAGGAATACCATCCAACAAAATATGTTAGGCCAAAGAGTGCCTGGATCCCACTGTTCATGTTGCATCTCCCCAAACATTAGTAACAAGAAAAAATCAGCATCATATGAAATATTGGGAAAGATGAAAACATCATACCGCCATATTGAAAATCATCCTTTCCAATGCAAACCTGAAGCTTTGAGGGCCCCTCAATCAAGATATGCAGATCTCCAATGTAGGGAAGAACCAAAGAAAGACTATACATCCCCAAATATCCCTCCAAAAAGTGAGGCCACAATTCCACCAGTCTTTCCATTCCAACTCAAATGTTCTCATGTGACCAATGCACACAAGGAACAAGTGTGTTATCCATATAAATCAAGTGACAAGGGCAAGGATCCCATGTCTTAAAATGTTGCTCCAAAAGAGAGTAAGTTGTATAGTCATTTTCATGTTTCCCTCAAATAACAAGGTATCATGGTCTCTATGGAACTGAATAGGTGCTCCCCTCTTCATCCAATGGCTCAACTCTCTGCCATTGATCCAAGGGTGAAAAACCCCATCAATTGACCCACACATTGAAATAAGTGTAGATCTGATGCCTTCTTGTTAAAATTGGCTGCACACACATGCCTTTTCTACTGCTTGTAAATCATAGAAAAATCAGCAATATTAAAAACAATTTTCTTGCAACAAGACATAAAAATTTTACCTTCCAGATTTTCCTCTTCAGTGATTCCTCTATCCAACCATCCAGTGGATGAATAAGATATATTGCTTGCTGATTTATATGATCTATAATCATCCATCTCTTCTACAATAGGATCTATCTCCCATGGGTACAAATCATGATCCCCCTATTGTGCATGTGACACAAACCAGAAAAATTTCTTCACCCACTGTTCATTCCCTATTGGTGTTGCTGAATCTAGGACATGTGGGAAAGACCCGTGAACATTCTTTGCATGTATGCAACCTTCAGTAATCAGACTTATGGCTGCAAATTTTTCATTATTGGCTGGCCCAAATTGGGTGCTCTCATCCCACTCTTTCATGAAGGAGTGATTGTCTTCAAGGAACAACTCAAGTTTAATTTGGAAAGAAATCAAGTTCTTGGTTCTCATCAAACTATTCTGCACACTCTTCAAGTACATACCGAATAGAATTCTCCTGATGGTCCACCCACTCATGAGGTTCCTCTATGGATGTTTTTATGCCATTTACCCATAAGGGATGAATCTCAAGAAAGATGGAGGATTCAGTCAATTCTTGCCACTCTTGTTGGAATTGTTCTATCTTGATTTGTGATGCTAAGAGGGCACTTTGAGTGTATCTCAAAGAATATTGGGTGGCTAGAAAATCACCTTTGAGATTTTAGTTCTCTTCTTCATATATGAAAATACTTTCTTCATCATGGAGTGATGCTTCCTACAATAACTCAACAAGCTCAAAGATGCTATTTTTATCTGAAAGCAATTGTGATAAATTACCTTTGATTGTGGACATTGCTTTTTGGATATTCTCCATGGATTCAAAGGAAGTTTGGTCTTCCCTTAAAGCAGCTTCCCAACACATTGTTGACATTGAATCATGAGTGTCATGGAGAATTTTCAGGGCCTCTTGGATCTTCTATTCATCCATCTTCAATGACCCTACAAGAAGATGAGGTTCTCGTAGATGTTCCTCCTCTTCATTTTCCATCACCGGATCAATTTCATGCAGTGTACTGGAGGTTTTGAAATCTGATCCATATGTTGTTGCTGCAATATATTCATCTTTTAAGTCCTCAACAACATAATTTTATTAATCTTGCACATTGATCTAGGAACAAATAATCAATCTCATCAAGAAATAATCAACAAATAACTCAGAAATGGTGTTAATCGGAACCAGAATGGTTTCCTCTCTGTATATTCAATAAACAAATGAATAGTTACAATAACAATGTCAAGCAATAGCTTGAATCAATGATGAATTCGAATACCTAAGGAGGTCATTCGAATTCAATGAGTGAGTCTAGCTTAACTAACTATAAGCCATTGGTTCACACTCAGTTAACCACTTGACCAAACCCTAATTGACTCACCAAACCCTAACTGAAGTTAGAGTGCAATAAATGACTGAATCTCAACTAAAAGAGATCAAACATATGTCATAGCAATCCAACCATCAAGTGCTAGTGCTTCAATGACTTCAATGAACCTCGATGAGGTTAACTGAAGCTAAACTGATCATCAGAAGTTGGTGGAGGTGCCCCTGTTGACTCCAAATCATTAAATGATAATTAATAATCATTAAATAATATATTTAATGAGAGGAGGCACCTTAACTGACTGGTTGAACTGATTGTAACCACCAGTTAGCAATTAGGTGCATTAATATCACTCAGATCACCCCCGGAGTGCTCCAGTTAGCCTCCTTAACTGTAGGAGAAGGCTAAGTTAGCCTCCTTGACTATAGGTAGGCATGGGTGTGACTGGATGATGTCAATTAATGCTCCACTGATGTCAATTAATGTCAATTATACTTAGTATAGTGGTTTAACTAGGCCAATTTGACCAAAAAGAGTGTGTATGGTGGTAAATGTCTCCAACACCCCCCGTTAAGATATACTTAGGAAGAGTTAGAAAACATAGATGCATAAAAATGCTAGAGCCCCGACAACTAAGGCCATAGGTCACCCTGTACAATGATGAAACTAAAACAATGCTCAAAACAAGCTAAGCGAGGAAAAGAGGGAAAACCCAGTGGAAAACCCCCCCTCAAGCTGAACACTAAAAGTAGTCTGAATCACCCTGATGAACTCACCCCCAACAGTGAACGGAGGTAAGTGAACTTCTTTTTTGAAAATCTCTTGGTGAAGATGTCTGCAATATGCACACCAATCGGGCAGTATTGTAGAATGATGGTCCTGTCATTCACTAGCTCCCTGATGTAGTGCATGTGAATCTCTACATGCTTGGTCCTCTGCCTGGTAACTAGATCCATGGATATCTTAATAGCACTTTGGTTGTCACAAAAGAGGATAGTGGACAAAGTACTACCAAGATCAAACTATGAAAGAATGCCTTGCAACCAAACTGCTTGGATGCAAGCATTCACTACTCCTCGATACTCGGCCTCTGCTGAAGATAGTGCTATGGCAGCCTGCTTTTTGCTTGACCAAAAAATGGGGCCACCACCAAACATGAATACATATCTAGAATTTGACTTTCGATCAATAGAATCACCTGCCCAATCGAAATATGTGTATCCAACCAACTCTAGCTCGGAGTCTGCAGCATAGTGAATGCCGTAGGTCTTGGTTCCCTGAATATACTGGAGGATCCTCTATGCTGCCTTCCAATGAAGATCATGAGGCTGCTGCATGTATCTTGATATAGAATTCATGGCATAACAAATATCAGGCCTAGAATGTGTCAAGTACAACAAGCTACCAATTAGCTGTCGATAGATAGTGCAGTCCATGGGAGGTGTGTGTTTTCCTTCTTCAAGGCTGATCCCTGAAAGGAAAGGGAATGGTGTAGGCCTACATTCAACCATGTTAAAATTAAATAATAGGTATAAAGTGTATTTGTACTGAGTGACCATAATCCCATCAGAATTTTGCTCGATTTCGAGCCCCAATAATTGTTTTAGAAGCCCCAAATCACTCATTTCAAAGGCATTGTGGAGAGCAGTTTTGATGGATGAAATGGAGGCAACTGTGCTGCCTGTGATCCGTAAGTCATCAACATATAAAAAAATGATAATTATATGACCATCATGCTACTGTAAATACACATTTGGATCTGATCTACATCTCTGAAAGTTTTGCGAGAGAAGAAAGACATCCATCTTGGAATAACACTCTCTTGGGGCCTGTCTTAACCCGTATAGTAACTTCTTTAGCTTGCAAACCAAAGATGGATCAGTGATGTAGCCCTTAGGATGCTTCATGTATATCTACTCATGAAGATATCCATGCATAAAGGTTGAGTTAACATCCATGTGATGCACCTCCCAGTGCTTGGATGCTGAAATTGCCAAAACAAGGCGGATGGAGTCCATTTTTGCAACCGGTGCAAAGTTCTCATGGTAGTCCACTCCTTGGACCTGAGAGAAATATTTTGCTACCAGCCTTGCCTTATATTTGTAGGTACTTCCATCGGCAGCAAAAATTTTCTGAAACACCCACTTGCATTGAACCAATTTCCTTTCCGGAGGAAGAGAAACTAGCTCCCAAGTAGTGTTTTTTGGAAGAGAATTCATCTCTTCATCCATGGCAACTTGCCATCTCGGATCATTTTGAGCATGGTAGTAGGATTTTGGGTCTGAAATAATCATCAAATAGCAATTTTTGGATAGCAAATTATTAGAACAAGAGAGTGCAATACCTGCTCTTTGGAAATCAAACCGGGTTCTCCTTGGATCATCCGGATTTTCAATGTTGTCTCCTATGGAGGAGAGTGTCTGTTGGGCCCATGTAGGAAGATGATTTTGCACTTCAGGTTCTGATTAAACATCTGATGATTAATTCACACTGATATCATAAATTATAGGATCCAAATCAGGGTCATCACCCCCAATTTCATCATCCAAATATTCAGTAGAATAGGAAGGAAATTCATCAGTTTTCTCCTTCACTAGTTCCATCTCCCAAAGAGGCTCATCGAACTTGACACTTCTTTCGATGATGATCTATTTGGTCTTTATATCTAGCATATTGAATCCTTTAGATTCATCAGGATACCTAATAAATAGACATTCTATGCTTTGCGGTTGCAAAGCCCTTCTTTTATCAAGCGGAATTCGGGCCCATGCAGTGGACCCAAACACTCGTAGGTTCGACACATCCGGCTTGTGTCCAAAGTATGCTTCGAAAGGGGTATTTCCTTTCATGGATGAGTGTGGCACCCTATTATGAATGTATTCTGCAGCATGCATGGCTTCAGCCCACAAATTTGCAGAAATCTTCTTTGACTCCAACATATAGGTGGTCATCTCCTTGAGAGACCGGTTCTTCCTTTCCGCTACTCCGTTCTGCTGGGGAGTGTAGGGAATTGAATGCTGGACCTGAATACCACTTTGGGAGCATATGTACAAAAAATAATTACTGACATACTCCCCTCCATTATCAGATCTCAAGATCTTGATCTTAATCCCAGAGGCATTTTTGATCAAGGCCTTCAATTCAGAAAATTTTTTCACATACTTCTGATTTCTTTTTGAGAAAGAAAACCCATGTATACCTTGAAAAATCATCAATAAAAGTAAGGAGGTACCTTGATCCATTCATGGATGTGAAAGGCATCGGACCACTGATATCAGAATGTATCAGCCCCAATATGCTTGTAGCTTGGTTTGCCTTCCCCCAATTGAACTTGTGCTCAGGGTGTTTTCCAATCACACAGCCTTCGCAAATTCCCGTGGTTGCCTTGATGACCGGGAGGCCTTCAACCATGGAGTTTTTCTATAATTGCTGAAAATATTTGAAATTAAGATGGCCAAACCTCTCATGCCATAGCCTACTAACCTCATTTCCATGAGTTAGCAGAGCAGTGGGCTTTGCATCCGCAACAAAGTGAGAGAACTCATAGGGTTTTGCATGATGATTTGCAAGGCCTTTTGCAATGAGTTTCCTGGATGCAATTTCTATTATCTCAACATCATTTGGGATGAAAGAGACTCTCTTAGGCATTCCTATATGTGTCATTTGATAGACACTAAGGATATTTGCTGCTAGAGACGGTACATACAAAACATTAGAGAAAAAACCATTTTCAAGATCTATAGTACCTTGTCCTTCGGAAATGATGGTGGAGTCATCTCCCATGTGGATGGGAATGTATTTGCTGGTATCCAAGGATGAAAAGGAGTCTTTTTCAGCCATCATGTGATTCAAATCTCCAGAGTCAATAAGTAGTGCTTTGGACTTCGAAGTGCTTGCCATGAGCGCATGACCTTTCTCATGCTGTGGTTCCCGATCTTGGTGATCTCTCCTCCGAAAGCTCTCCGGAAGATTGATGTGATTCCTCTCAACGAGAGAGGTTGATTCATCAAGATTTTTCTTCATGCAGGCATGTTCAGGGTGAAAACCCTTCCCGCAGTAAGAACACTTGACTTTTTCTTTCCCATTGTGCCCTTTTCCTTTGTTCTTCCTTGAGCCGGAAGATTCATCATGCTGCTGGTTTTCAACTCTAGGCTTGGGAGCATCAAATTTAGTTTTTTGATTTTTCTACTGCTTTCCTTTACCCTTCAGATCTTTAGGCCCTAAGACATGGAGGGCTTGATCACAAGAAGATCAGATGATCCCCATCTGGACAAGCATGTCATGTTCATTTGTTAGGGACTCAATGAAGGCATTGAGTGTAGGCATCTTCCATCACGGGGTTGTGAGCTTCCCCACACGGAATGTAGAAACAAAAATTGAATAATCAGCCCTGATTTTGGAGAGTATGGCAAGGATGAGCTGATCATCCTCCTTCTCCATGTTGCATTGCTTCAAGAGTAAAACAATATGCTTGAACTTTGTAAAGAAATCATTCAGAGTCTCGAAATTGGAAGGTTGGAGAGACATGAGTTCATTTTCGAGCTGGTAAACCCTCAAGTCATCATGCTTTCTGTATAGAGATTCCAATTTGTCCCATATTTCTTTCAGTGTCTTCAAATCCGTAAGATGGAAGAGAAGGTCTCGGGAAATAGAGAGGCACAAGAAACCGAAGGCTTCATCCTTCTTGTTCAAGAATCTTGATTTTTCTATGGCGGATCCAAGCTCAACTTCAGTGTCCATGGTGACTCTAAAAAGTCCTTTGGAGCGCAGCTGAATCTCCATATCACTTTTCCATGTGTGGAAATTGTATGGAGTCAAGAGATCTACTGAGGAGGCCATCTGGATGTGCTGGAGCAAATGCTTCACCTGTAGAAACATGAAAATCAAAACAGAAAGGGAAAAATAAGGTCGGACAGCCTGCACATTCTAGGCTTTCATCACATCCAGCATAGTCAATCAAGCAAGCTTGATAAACAAGTTCTTTACTTGGGGTATTAAGTGGTAAGCCTTGGCTTCTGGTGTAGTGCTGGATTTTTGAGCTATTACTCAAATTTCATGCAGAAGTCTGTCAAAAAGCTTGTTTTTGAGAGATAGAGCTTCGTCTCGCTGTAAGCTCTGATACCATATTAATCTTGCACATTGATCTAGGAACAAATAATCAATCTCATCAAGAAATAATCAACAAATAACTCAGAAATAGTGTTAATCAGAACTAGAATGGTTTCCTCTCTGTATATTCAATAAAAAATGAATAGTTACAATAACAATGTAAAGCGATAGCTTGAATCAATGAGGAATTTGAACACCTAAGGAGGTCATTCGAATTCATTGAGTGAGTCTAGCTTAACTAACTGTAAGCCATTGGTTCACACTCAGTTAACCACTTGACCAAAACCCTAATTGACTCACCAAACCCTAACTGAAGTCGGAGTGCAATAAATGACTGAATCTCAATTGAAAGAGATCAAACACATGTCATAGCAAGCCAACCAACAAGTGCTATTGCTTCAATGACTTCAATGAACCCCGATGAGGTTAACTGAAGCTGAACTAATTATCAGAAGTTGGTGGAGGTGCCCTTGTTGACTCCAGATCATTAAATAATAATAAATAATCATTAAATAATATATTTAATGAGAGGAGGCACCTTAACTGACTTGTTGAATTGATTGTAACCACAAGTTATCAATTAGGTGCATTAATATCACTCAGATCACCCCCGCAGTGCTCCAGTTAGCCTCCTTGACTATAGGTAGGCGTGGGTGTGACTAGATGATGTCAATTAATGTCAATTATACTTAGGATAGTGGTTTAACTAGGCCAATTTGACCAAAAAGAGTGTGTATGGTGGTAAATGTCTCCAACAAATTTGGGCTGCAACTTGGTGCACCAGAAAGATTCTCTCAAAGTTTCATCCTTCATATTGCATTCATTTTTTACACCATAATTTTGAACCTCGTCACTAGAGGGATTAACCATTCTAAAATCTTCACTAGAAGTGGATGCCATATCATATTTACAGAATGAAACATAAAAATAATAATTTACTAACTCGACATGTGTGATGTTCTCCTCTTTATATGGTGGAATTATGATGGCTTGTTCACCCACCCATTTATTTGCTTGACACCCTACTAAGATGTGCTCAATTTGTGCTTCCTTGTGAGGCTCAAGGGGTGGCTGTAAATATGAATCATGTTTCTCTTTTGGATTAGATCCAAAAGATGTCTCACCATCATCAATCTGCCCCATCTCTTCTGCACTTATCCTTAAATCAACAACAAAGAAATTCGGAGTCATCTCAACTTCCACGTTATTAACAACTAGATGTTGGACTGTTGGATATTTAGTTGTGCATGGATCTAGTTCATCTCCTTCAGATGAAATATTTTGTGACTCATCATCCTCATGGATGCTGCAAACATGCTGATCTCTCTTTCGGGAAAACCTAAATATTTTCTCAAAGAAACAATGTGCAGATGGATCTAATGAATCTTCACTTTTGGTCCTCTTTTATTCCCCTTTACTTCTGTTAGAATAATCAACCCATAGTATTTACCCACTTAGACATTATTTCATTTATTTTGTCTTATTTGCCTAGTCCATGAGTCCCACCATGTGCAA
>LPNX010012570.1:1629-21010 GCA_001517045.1 Pseudotsuga menziesii
CCCTTTGCGACGCCTTTTACTTGGCATTCCTAATTATCTCACATACTCGCAATCCCTCAACCATGGGCACACAAAAATATCAAATTTACTCTCCATCAATGGATATCACACACATATGATATAAATCAAACTTTTCCAATGTAACTATTACCAATAGATATAAGTGACCACTCGCCATGTTAGCTTACCATACCATGATTAGTTCATGTAGAATTAATAATATGTGGAAATAAAATTAATAATGTGTGTAAATCAACCAATACCTAATATAAAGGTCATGAGTCCAAAAAGGTTATGAAAACTTAAACATTATAACCCTTTTATAACTTTGAGAATCCTAGCCAAAGGAGGGAGGGATATGGATTCACTTTGTTCAAACATCATTGTTGCTCGGACTCCATTGTATACACAAGAGTTTGGAGGAGATATTGATATGGATTCACTTTGTTCAACCATCATTGTTGATCCATTGTATACTCGAGCGTTTGGAGAAGATACTTAATGGGTTCACTTATATTAACAAATTTCTGATTATATAGAAAGTCTAAATAATCTATAAGGGATGGATATATATATATATATATATATATATATATATATATATATAAAATTTAAATAATTTATAAGGGATAGTAGTAGATAATAATGTTTGATAGCTTCAAGCTAAGATTGAAATAATTTATATTATATAATTTAATATCCATAATAAAATAGAAGAGAGGTGGAAGCTTGAATTTCTCGTTCGTTGTGGTGTTAGAATGTATGTCTTCCAAATTGTAGTTATGTTTTTTTCATGACAAAAAAAAATCATAATTTCTATTCATTTATAAGAATGGAAATTTCATTCTTCAAATTACATAGATATGATTTTACAGAGTTCAAAGATAAACAATCATTTAAATTCTTAAGAGAAACAAAAAAGTTATTTTAAAATGAGTCAAGATTAAAAATGTAAAGATAGTTTTAACAAGAGGTATTGTACTCATTACATTCTTACATTCTACATGTTGACAAATTTTCAAGAGTGGTTCACTTTTGTCAAACAAAGTTTGTAGCAATGTAACTATTACCAATAGATATAAGTGACCAATGGCCATATTAGCTTAGTGGCCATGTTAGCTTACCATACCATGATTAGTTCATGTAGAATTAATAATGTGTGGAAATAAAATTAATAATATGTATAAATCAACCAATACTTAATATAAAGGTCATGAGTCTAAAAAGGTTATGAAAACTTAAACATTACAACCCTTTTATAACTTTGAGAATCTTAGCCAAAGGAGGGTGGGATATGGATTCACTTTGTTCAAACATCATTGTTGCTCGGACTCCATTGTATACACAAGATTTGGAGGAGATATTGATATGGATTCATTTTGTTCGACCATCATTGTTGATCCATTGTATACTCGAGCATTTGGAGAAGATACTTAATGTGTGCACTTATATTAACAAATTTCTCTATATATAGAAAGTCTAAATAATCTATAAGGGATGGATATATATATATACAATTTAAATAATCTATAAGGGATAGTAGTAGATAATAATGATTGATAGCTTCAAGTTAAGATTGAAATAATTTATATTATATAATTTAATATCCATAATAAAAGAGAAGAGAGGTGGAAGCTTGAATTTCTCGTTCCTTCTTGTGTTAGAATGTATGTCTTCCAAATTGTAGTTATGTTATTTTTTCATGACAAAAAAAATTCATAATTTCTATCCATTTATAAGAATGGAAATTTCATTCTTCAAATTACATAGATATGATTTTACAGAGTTCAAAGATAAACAATCATTTAAATTCTTAAGAGAAACAAAAATTTATTTTAAAATGAGTCAAGATTTAAAATGACATGTTATGGATTTTATTCAAAAGCTACATTCCTTTAGGGATTGTGTCCTAGCTAGGGCTTCGCATGCACCAAAATCCAAACAACACAACTTATCCAGGGATAGAGATGGCCCGTATCATGAAGAGCATTGTCAAGTTACAGTTAGGGGAGTATTTTTAATATCATTACTAGTTACCCCCATGTACAGAACATAGAGATACATATACTAAAATCCTCGAAACAACTTATTTTATATTAAAATTGCTTTATGGGCAGAACTTGCTTGCACAAGTGTCGTGCCGGTCATGGAGATAAACATATACTAAAATCCTCGAAACAACCCTTCGTTGTGGCCTCTCCAAACAGAGGCTTCTTATCCATACCCGGATATCTACCTGCATATCCTGTTTAGAAAACACAAACAAGTTTGATATATAGTATATAAACATGGTACAATATAGATGTGACGCATGTTACATGCACAACAAGGCCATGGTAGCCACAACAATTGCCTGCACAGAAAACAGATGGACGGCTATGTACATGGGGCACCTGTTACATGCACATGCACAACAAGGCCATCGTGGCAACAGCAATTACATGCAGAACAAACAGATGGACAACGATCAAGATCGTCTGGAGACAAATCCGCAAACATATCATTAATTGTTGTTGAAAGCCATGCAGGTTTGAAACTCTCCTCGGTCCTCTCTCCTCTGAATCTATGTAAGCGAGGGGAACAAGAGTGAAAAATGCAGACATAAACATATTACTGCGATTTGTGGCTTGGGATTTGTCGAACCATTGAACAATGAAGCTAATTAATTTGTCGACCCATTGATTCAGGAGAACGATATTAAGACTGCCACAGAATTTGAGTAGGAGTCGGCCTTCGTATGATTCAAGAACATATTCTTTGGGAGCTACCAATGCTATTATTGAATCCAAGAAACTTTGGATTATTTCTAGCCCTTATATAATTATGTAATTGTTATCGTTTTTAATCTTTTATCCTATGCTCCATATGTTTTTAGTCACTTGGGGGATTTGCAACTTGCAGGAGCATCCAACTTCAGCGTGGGCTTAAGTCACCCAGGAGGAGACTTGCAACTTGCAGAGCATCCACCTTTAGCTTGGGCTTTGCTTTCAAGGACAAGTTATGGAATTATATGGTCAGTTTTTGTGTTAATATAGGTTTCTTTAGGGGATTTACTTGTTGAGCAATATCTTATCATCTTTAATAATATCTTATCATCTTTAATAAAAGGAAATTTTAATTGTGAAATACAAGGTCAATATTGTAGATATCTGGGGAAGAGAAATAGGGTATGGGGTATAAAAAGGAGTTTGTAGTAAAAGTGAGGAATATATTGTAAAAATAGGATGTCAATATTGTAGGTATAGGGGGATATTGTAGGTATTGGGGGGCGAGGAATAGGGTATGTGGTATAAAAAGGGGTTTATAGTAAAAGTAAGGAAGAGGAATAGGGTATGGGGTATAAAAAGGGGTTTGTAGTAAAAGTAAGGAATATATTGTAAAAATAGGAGGTCAATATTGTAGGTATTGGGGGGCGAGGAATAGGTTAGGGGTATAAAAAGGGGTTTATAGTAAAAGTAAAGAATATATTGTAAAAATAAAGGTTTTTTAATTGAAAATATGTATTTACCCTCCATTTGTAAGTAATTATCAATATTTATTAATATTTAGTGAAATTAAAGATGTTATATCTTAGAATTTTTTTTTATCAAATATTTTGGTGAAAGAAGGCTGTAAAGTTCTTTTTAATCAAATTTTATGTGTGTTTTGGTGTCAGTGATTGCAATGCATTTCCTTTAGCCCGATACAGCTGGAAATGTCTGACTGTTTTTGTTCTCCGTAATGCCCCGATACAGCTAGGAATGTTCAAGGTTTTGAACCCAGACTCCCTGTTTTTGTTCCCAGTGATCGTCTTACTGCTTTTTTGGGTCCCAGTAATGCCTTACTGTTTTTTTGGCCGCAGTGATGCCCTACACAGCTGGGAATGCAGGAGCAGTCTGGAGACACAGCTGGGAATGCAGGGAGCAGTCTGGAGACAGAGTGTGGACAAGATTACGGTTCTAAACAGTAGAATGTGTTTGGAATCAGCTACGCAGTGGTTGATAATACAGCTGCAAGGTATAGAATTTTAGACATATCTATTTTTATTGCCCATCTTCCTTGTATTTATAAAATATTTTTCCTGATTCTTTATATTTATCTTTGCAATATAAGAGTTGGTAATGAATTGAAAGCCATAAGGCCCAAAAATGCAAGATTTCCTAAAGTAATTGTGGTCGCTACATTCTTCATAATATGTCTTTGTGGCCGTTGGAGATTTTTAATAATGAAGAAAGAACTGTTTATTGCATTCACAAGCAAGCAGCAAAGTGGTTGTGTGCTCAGTCTTTGCATTGACATCTCTACTTACAATGTGTTATATTGAATGCCACCCGACCATTTCTCTCGTGTTACAATTTTCATTTATTACCTTGTTCATCCTAACTATTATTTTATTTCTAACACGAAGCTAGGAGTAGATTTAGAAGCTTATCTTTTCATTAACACTAAGAAGGTGGTGTTTTGACGATAGGGTACTGAGCGGCAACAGGATGTGGATGGCAGCATGGTGTAAGGATACCGGCCATTGGAGTTGTTTTAGGATTGAAGACGATGCAATTCTGTGAAGGATATAATAAAGGCCAAGCACAGTTTACTATTTAGCATCGTAAGCTTGTCCACCCAATCTGCACTGCCTTTCAAGACATTCCCAGCTGCATCACCAGAGAAGGAAAATACACTTAATTTATATACACAACTAGTCAATTTGTTGTCAATTTCACATTGGACAGATGGACTGGACGAGATATAAGAATACAGATACTGAACACAAATCCATAGGCCAATCCTTGAATCCCTAACCCGGAGTTTCAACTCTCCCCAGTGATCAACAAACATTTCAGATATGGCAGAGGGTCAAAAATGCATAACGCCAACAATTACAGAAGGGCCAGAATGAATCCAAAGTTTCGTTTCTTGGGGCCAAAAAGAATACAAAGTTTCGTTCCTTGGATTCAATAATAGCAGCTTTAGTTACTCCAGACCATGAGTTCTTGACAACAGAAGGAATTCTATGAAGTCCGACACCAGATCAGACTTGTATAAATTTTATGTTTGATTTTCTCATCACACTGTTGCATAATCTTTTTTCTTCTCTTTTCACGTTGTAAATAAATCACTTGACCTTCCAAAACAGGGGCCTACTAACTCATGGTGGCCACAAGATAAGGCAAAACAATTCCTGTTTCAGGGCATATTCTTTCTTTCTTTCAAATATTCCTTCCAGTTGTGTTATTTTTAAGTTAACAGTGCCGGACGATTACAGTTTCAATGAAGAAAAAATATAGGGTATTGTATAGGGTATCTAAGTATAATACTCTATGAAAATAGATGATTTTCATATTTCAATGCAACAATTCATTTTATTCGCTTTCTCCTAACTTCCTAAGTTGTATTCTGACTGCATTTAAGATCGCATAAATGAGTTGTGCGTCGTTTAGGAAATTTGCAAACCATCAATGACGAAATTTGAAGGGGGGGTCTTAATTTCAATTGGAACGGCGAAATTATTGAAATGGCGAAATTGGATTGGAATGGCGGTAGGGTGGGTCAAAATTTCAATTGGTATGACGGCGAAATCGTCTCCCGCAACCTCCGGCTGTAACCCGCCATGTCATCGTTATCAACACAGTCAGGGGATGGATGCAGCATGCCACCCTGCCATCAACTCCATGCCATGTATCCTGTAACCTGTCATGTCATCGTTATCAACACGGTCAGGGGATGGATGCAGCATGCCACCCTGCCATCAACTCCATGCCATGTATCCTATCACTCATTTGGATGGCCATGATATGCGTTTGTAGACAATGCGAATTTGAATTTGAATCTGCCCGCCCTCTCACGATTTGAAGTTTGGTCTGCAAAAGTTACAGGCGCTTCGCTAATGATGCTCAGTCCGAACAGAAATCTATTGATATACAATGGAAGCGGCGGGATTCTCTAGCAGACTTTCGATTGGCAGACTTTCGATCATCCCACTGATGACTGTTTCCGGGCCAACGGGTGAGGACCAGCATGTTTCTGGTGTCCAGCGTTTCTGCTTCGAATACCTCTGAGAGCATTTACATGGCGGGCCGCGAGGGTGTTGCACGGAGAGAGCGGCTTTTTCGCCATGGCACCACTGTTTTACCCGTATGGTAATGCTGTGTGGAGTTCCGTAAACCATAACTAAATGCCCGCGCCCAATTCTGGATTTTCTCCACATACGTTGCCAGGCTTCTGAGTTGGGGTAGCCGGCATGGAGATGCAACGATCATTTGAGCAATGATGACCACCCAATAAATGCATCAGGAGGAGAAACCCAAGAAAATAAGGAAGGCCATAACCAGGCGCAAGACTTGGGTTCCACTTCCAAGAACACAAGCACCGCCCAGGCCTCCGAAGGTGGCATCTTTGCTTGCCGTTATTGTTCAAGAAAATTCTACAATTATAAGGTATTGGGATGCCATCAGAAGGCTCATAAGCAGGAGCTTCCTGCAGGGAAATGGAGTGGCTTTCTGAAAAGTCTGCTAACTGACAGCTTTGATCAGTGTGTTGTTGTAGGGATTCAGCATACTCATGCTCTGTTTCCTTCCAATGGCAGATTTTGTTTAAATTTTGATCAGTAGCCAAGCGAATTTCACGCTGAATTGGCGTCAAGCTCTTCATCTTCTGTGAAAAGGGCCAGAAATGGTATTGAATTGGCGTCAAGCTCTTCATCTTCTGGGAAAAGGAGCAGACACTAAGATCCTGCAGAATAATAAAATGCCGGTCTATATGGTTTCCCCTATGCCGGTCTGCAAAAGTTACAGGCGCTTTGCGCATGATGCTCAGTCTGAAGGGCAATCTATTGATATACAATGGAAGCGGTGGGATTCTCTCGCAGAGTTTTGATCATCCCACTGATACACTGTTTCCGGGCCAACCGGTGAGGGCTGGCACGTTTATAGTGTCCAGTGTCCGGGCCAACCGGTGAAGGCTAGCACGTTTCTATGGTCCAGTGTTTCTGCTTTGCTTTGAATACCTGGGAGAGCATTTACATGGCCAGGGTTAGTGATCAAATTTGAAGGGCTCCTTTTAATTTCATATGGAAGGGTATATTACCAAATTCTTCAATTTTGAAAATTTGAAAACATAATTATACTTTAATTGAAAAAATAAAATTATTAATTATACATTTCATAAAAAAAAGGTTAATAAATATTTCTACTTTCAAATTTTAATAATGTTAAAAAATAGCTAATAAAAATTTTGTAATTTCAATTAAACTCTAAATTAAAAAGTTTTTTTTAAATCAAATTTATCCACAAAATTACTTGTACACAATTCTAAAAATATTAATCAAGAACTTGTTCTTTATTCTTCAAAATCATCAAATTTACATCATGGGAGAGATGAAGCTATTTGCCCAGTGGAAGAGCTTTTCAGGCTTTCATTAGTTTCCATACATCATAAATGGCATTCCAATCTACCTCATTCGAAATATATATTTTTCCAATTCCACAAAATAAATTTTTCTAAATTCCAAATTATATTCAAATTTGAAATTTCAATATATATATATTTTTCCATCCACAAAATAAATATGATAAGTGCACGGTAACAAATTAACGAACTGTTATTCTCTTTTTTTAGCCAGAAAACAACAACGTTAGGCTCTGCCCGTATGTAACACATTCACCCAAAAAAAATTACAGTTCTAGAAAAATCACACATAAATCAAGTTACAATAACAATCAGGCAACAAATAAAAAAATAAATAAGATGATCAACTTCGAATAGCTGAAAAAAAAATTGATGCACATGAGAAGTTCTCAAGCTCTGCAACCCCATCACCTATGCTAAACCAATTAGCTTGCCAGTCGCAATATCAGCCTCACCAATCACGATCTCATAGTAAAACAGCCACACAACCATTTCTTTAAATAACGACTCAACTTCACTAATTTTGAAACGAAATTATTATTTTCAATATCAAATATGGAATCTTTTCTTTTCTTGAATACAAAAATCAAAAATCAAGGCCGAGCTGGAAAAAAATAGGAAAAACTTAGAAAATGCTATAATTTAAGGAAAATGTTTATTTTAGAAAGATGTCAAAATCAATTAAATAATTAATATGGATTAATTATTTTAATAATATTAATTTATGTTTTATATATATTTAAAGAAATTAAAATAATATTGAAAGACTATTTCAAATTTTGTCCTCCTTTTGAAATTTATAAATATTTTTTTTTCTTATTCAATGAAGGATAAATTTGAAAGATTAAATTTTATTTGAAGTATTTTTATAAAATGTACTTCTGGGAAGGGCTAGACCCTCTAGGAAGGGCTATGAAAGATTCAATTTTGATCACTGGCTACCGTGTTGACCTCTGATTCCTATTGATTTGTATCAGTTTTTTTTATCATGAATCTTTCAGAAATTTTCAAAATGCTTCAGTAGATTTTACAAAGTGTGAGTGTTAAGGTTTTACTGTCGCCTAATTTTATTTCTGAGCTTAAAATTGTCCAATAAACAATAAAAATTACAAATTTTGTGGATTAAATTCATCCAATTTAAAAAAAAAACAACCTGGAAATCAAAAAGATCTCCTGGTTAGACAGCTCCTCGTATAATATTTTAGAGTTCAACAAGCTCAGAGGAAATCTGCCCGAGAGGCGTTTATCAGCTTTTACAATTTCTAGGTGTAATCACATCATTATCTCCTTCTCGGACAACTGAATGTTACTCGACTACGGGCAAGATGGAAATACAACACGAGTGCATGAGAGAAACGGGAGGCAATCCTTATGGGTTCTCCATTTCTCCGATGATTCCAGTGAAGGATCCAGGTATATCAGACTGGAGCCCGACGGGAACCTCAAATTGTATTTGCAAAAGCTGTAGAGATTGAAAATTGAAAGGGATTTCTTCGTAGATTTCTTTAACGATATCTGTCGGCTTCCTAAGTGCTGCAGCCCTTACACTATCTGTGCAAACCCTGGAGCGAATTACACTTGCTCTGCCCTGGAGTCATCTAATTTCTCGCAGCCATATCAGGCGTCAGCCTGCTGCAAGCCTAAGACTGAGATTCTTTAATAAAATTCATATTGTCTTTAACAAATAAACTGAAAAAATATATATTGTTGTGATATAAGTTTTAATGAAATTTATATTGCCTTAAAATGTATTGTTGTGATATAAGTATGAAAAAATATGTATTGTTGGGATATAAGTTTTAGTGTTGAATGTTATGATGCCATGAAAATATAATATCAGATTAATTTTTTTGGGGTTATTATTATATTTTTAATAACTATACTTTTTTTAAAATCTAATATAATAGAATAGAATATTATAAATATAGTATAATGAGGTTTTTACTTTTATTTAATAGTTTATTTTATTTATTATTAATAGTCTTTAGAGTTTTCTCTATGGACAACAAGAAGTCTACCTTAACAAGAACTTTGTTTTGAAAAGAACTCCATTTCAATAAGAACTTTTCCCAACAAAAATTTTGTCCGAGAGGAACTCTACCGAGAAGAACTCTGCCTCTCTACTCAACATCAACTTTTCCATGACAGGGACTCTTCGGCCAATTATCCCATGGTGGACAATCCTCCTCTATATAGACCACCTTCATGGGGGCAACCTCCAAGAGTAAGTCATGCAAGTGTAACCATAGGCTAGTTGCAAGAGTGGATGAAAAACCATTGTATAATGTTGATTGTGTTCATCAACCTTTGGGTTCTACTCTCGATAATTATAGCTTCTTCTCGATATCCATTGATGATGACAAATCTTGAATTCAATGCCATAACAACTCCAATGATATACTCGAGGTCAATAATTGTCATGAACTTCACTGTGAATTCTGTAGTTTAAAATTACCCACTCCCCAAGCAACAATGTTTGAAAAACATGAGGATAAAATGGGTGATGAACCTTGTTGATGGAATTCAATTCCTTGTAATAATCGCTTCCCACAAACTCCTCTACCACCCCTCTCCGTTTTGGAAAGTTGAGCTTTGGAAATCTGCTTTTCTGGTCACCATTTCCAGGTTTTAAATTTTCATTTTGCCACTCTAAATTTGAATTGGTTTCTTTGCATTGATGTCTTTACATGCACGCAGTACCATTGTGGCATGGAAGGAGATCCACACAACACACTTATTTGCATTCGCATGAGTATTATATACCGTTTTTGCATGTATATCATCATGTATGGTGCATGCGTGTCCATCACTACATAAACATGACATAAACTTGTACCAAACGATGACTATGGTTGACTAGATTTTGTGGTCAAATAAACTATAACCATGACATGACGACTGACAACAGGAGGTTGTTAGAAACGATTTTGTCATCCAGGAGAAATCATCGCATATATAGACAACTCTGTTTTTTGCTACCATGCTTTAGATGCACTTGATTATCATCATTTGAGAAGTGATGTGCTAGGGTTCTTATTATTTTTTTTTGACCATGTGTTGTTGTACTTGGTTTTGCCATAATGTTCTCATGATCAACACTTGGGAAACAATTTCTATCTTGCATCCATCTCTTGTTTGTATCAATAGTGATTTTTTTATTTGCTCATTCTTTCCCAAAAAAAATGGTTAAAACTCCCCACAAAATGGGGGTTGGGGAGAGATATTGCACATCAATTATTTTTTATATGAGTCAAATCCTCATGAGTTTGGGCAGTTGGTATCTGATCTAGATACGATTGAGAAAAAAATGAAATAATACTATATTGCAAAGATAAGGTAGGATATAATGTTAAAAGCGTAATATTATAATAAAAAACAAATTCTATTAATCAATCAAATAGTGCAAAAAAATACATTATACATGGCAATACAAAGAACTTATGGTTCTCGAGTAAGACATATAACTACTTTTGATTAGCTAAGAGCTCATCTTCCTCGGATGCAAGGAAATAGGTTAATCAACCAAAACCTAGAGGCATTTAGCAAGAGTGGAATTTTTCCCCCTTACAGAACACCAATGGGGAATTTCAAGTCACATGGTTTTCCTTAAGTAACAATGAGGAGTCAACTCACAACTGTGAATAGAAGCTATTGATGCTTGTCGTTACTGCCAGTTCGATAGCTAAGTTATGATAGGTTTTTCTAGCTTCAAGAAAAAAAATAGAAAGTAGTAATAATATAAGTGATGTGATCTCTACATTCATTCACAAAAGCCACAACAAGAGGTTTAAATTACATTTCCAATGGTGTTACAAAAAACTAAGAAAACAACCCTAAAATGTAAGAGCCCTAACCCTGTCTTGATGAGCACTAAGTGGGAACATTGAGTTCGATGAACCTAAATCCCCCAAAAATGGGAGCCTTGTTGAGATCATAATTTTTCACTCAATTCTTTGTTTCTAGTCTCCTTTAGCTTAATGGAAAGACCATGTAGGAAAATTTTTAGGATCCTTAATTTTCTCAAAGTGTAGAAGCCTTGGTGATTCTTACTATCTTAAGTTTGCAACCATAAAATGTTTGGTGCTATTTTTTTTAAAAATTCAATTTCTAAGGACTTTATATTGTTTTTGGATGATTTTGGAAACTTTTGGAGTAAAAAATATTATCCCATGGAAGTTGGGAAAATCATTAAAAAAATGGCGAATTGTTTTATGGAAAAAAGGTTGATAAATAACACATGCGTTAAATTTCACCTATAAAATTTCCCTTGAAGACCATTAGTAGAGTGACTCCAATTCCCATTCATTGTGTGTAAGTACTCGAGAAACACATGGGAAGGCCTCCAAAATGCATCCAACAATTATAAACCAGAATTTGTCATTATCAAGACCATTTTTACGATAGGCTTAGATGGGCACCACTTGGATTAGTGTTTCTTTTTAACATGTCATTTACATTGAGTCACTCATTTGTTCTTCTTGGTAACCATGCTTGGTGATTTTTTCATACCCTGTTAGCCTATTGAAACTAACTTTTTTCCACACTTGCTTATAAAAATATAACTCACCCTACTATCTCCATTATGAAATTAGTTTAGTCATCCTTTCATGGGCTTTAAATCATGGTTTTTTCTGATGTTATTTGGCATTGCCTTTACTTTGGTGTCAAGGGAAGTACTTCATCACCTCCTTTTGTTTGGTCATCCCCTTAAGCCAAGTCTGAGTTCTAATCATGCATCAATGCTCTTCTTACCTCCTTTTGGTTGAAGTGGCCCACCATTTCCCTTCCTCTAATGAATTTATACATATTGAGCATGGCACATCTTGCTTTAGGGGCTTGATTAAAACTCTTAGTAATGTTCTTGTCACTTACATCATTAGTGGTTTACCTCATATATGATAATAGATTTACATCATTCATCCTTGAATGATCAGTTCCATCTAGTACTTGACTTTGACTCATTTTGTGTGCCATATAAAATCATGCAAGTATCTTGGTCCCCACTTTCATTGTTTGTGGATGATATTTCCTCTAACAATGATGATTTTCATCGTTGATTACTAATTAGATAGTTTCTTCCGTTCTCAAATTCAACTCATTATCACATTATGGAGAATCATACTTAGTGATGTTAATGTTTCAAATTTAATTCCAAAGACATTTATCACTCTTTTGGGGCTTGTATTCAAGCTCCTTACATGTGATTACGTTATATTTTTTAGAATGATCTTTTATAACTTCACTTTGAAAAACTATACCATTGATTATGGAAGATGTATTATTGACTTTAACCTAGATTTTCATTATTGAACCCTATTGTTTCTAAGATATACTTAATTCCATTCATATCCATAAATATGCCCAACTCATGAAAATAAAATATTTTATATATTATCTTTCTTCTATATTACACTTGACTTCATTAGTTAACTCTCACAAATATCTTTTAAACAAAAAAAACATAATGATATATTTCTACCTTATGTTTACCTCCTCCCCTCACCTCATGGAGCATTTGCCAACAACCAATATCCATCCCTCTCACAAATATCTTAATAAAAAACCTAATGATGTATTTCTACTTTATGTTTACCTCCTACCCTCACCTCATGGAGCATTTGCCACAACCAATATTCATCCCTAATGTGACAAATAGCATTAGCTCTTAAATGTATCCAAATTTGATTTATATATAAAAGAAAATGACACAACAAAGACATATAACTCAAACTTCACACACAAACAATATATACTCAATTATATATATATTTCCAATCCAATCATTTATATACAATAATTATTCTAAATTTTTACTAAATACATATGGATTGGATTGTAAGATGCATATTAATTGTCTACACAGGCCCATAGAAAGAAAAAACTTTTGTAGAGTGTGGTAGAATGAGTAAGAGGTTTTTTAAGACTTTAAAAACTACTTTCACTACAACAAAAACCTGTGATTAGCGTCTCTTTTAGATTCCTTTTTAGTGTCCACTATCACTTTTAGTGTATTTTCCATCATTTTTTGGACAAGTAGACGCTTTTCCATGAGATGGCGCTTTTAATGGCATTTTTTGCGTCCATTTTTAAAAGTTGGTGTTATTTTGGACGCCAATTAGCATCCCAATTAGCATCCCAATTTGCATCCCAATTAGCCTCCCAATTAGAGTCCCAAATAGCATCCCAATTAGCATCCCAGTTAGCATCCCAATTAACGTCCCTTTTTAAAAGTTGGTGCTATTTTGGATGTTAATTAGCATCCCAATTAACGTCCCAATTAGCATCCCAATTAGAATCCCAATTAGCATCTCAATTAGCATCGCAATTAGCGTCTCATTTTAAAAGTTGGAACTATTTTGGATGCTAATTAGCACCCCAATTAACATCTCAATTAGAATCCCAAATAGCGTCCCAATTATCATCCCAATTAGCATCCCAATTAGCATCCCAATTATCGTCCCTTTTTAAAAGTTGACATTATTTTGGACGCTAATTAGCATCCCAATTAATGTCCCAATTAACATCACAATTATCATCCCAATTAGCGTCCCAATTAGAATCCCAATTAATGTTCTAATTGGCATCCACAAAGGCATCCCATATAACTCCAAGAATAGCCTCCAAAAAAACGTCCTGAATAACATACACCATATATCAATCCAGTGTTAGCTATAGGAATTGCGCCATGAATTTTGGTAGGAAAAACATCCAACATAGTGCCAAGTATAGATCCAAGAATTGTGCCTAGAAACCATCCAACATAGCGCTAGATATAGCACCTGGAATAATGCCAAAAATTTCGAAAGGAACTACGGTAGGAATTGCACTAGGTTTAGAGCTAGGGATTATGTTTGGGAAACGTCTGACATAACATCAGATATATCAATGTCAATGTCAATGATCATGATCCATGTGATAGTACTTTTGGATCTTGATTTTTCATAGTGGCACCTAAATGATCGTAATCATGGCACTTTTGGATCATGATTAATCCTAATGAGGGGTAAATTATCTTAATGTCACCTAAATTTCTCTTATGGAATTTTAGTGTCCCCAACAACATTTGATATACCCTAATGGCATATGATTCTCCCTAACAACATGTCAATGATGCATTACGATAATTATGATGGAGCATACGGATATGATTTGATAAGTATAAGAGTATATCATCCATTCTTGTGAGGTAGTACGGCTCCTTGCTCATTATTATGGCAATTATATTGATGATGACTATGACGATGACAATGGTGTTGATTTATTGTATGATGATGATGACGATGTGGATGTCAATGATATAGTATCACTTTTGGATCCTAATTGTTTCTAATGGAACCTAAATGTTTGTAACGACATCTAAACAACTCTATTATCATCATAATGACTGTAATGGCATATAAATGACCTTAACAATTACATGACATGAATCCTAATGTCGATGAGTGATTAAGAACACTAATGGTATATGTGTGACCATAATGACAATGATGACGATGATTTTGTTGATGATGTACTTGATGTTGACGACGATGATGATAATGAGGATGATGATCAAGATTATGTTGATCTACCATATGGCATTGATGATGATGATGAAAACATCAATGTCCACGATGATGATGCATGTCATAATACTTATGTATAACCACTACTACATATGGGTCAAAAGTCCCACGAAAATTTTCCATGAAACAGGTAAAATCATTGCTTTCCTCGCTAAACAATTTTAATTTGGTGAAAAAATTCAAAATTATCCTGACGTTCGTCGCTATTGTGATGAAATAGTGCATTCTGTCGCTCTTGCAACAAAATCCCATATTATCAAAAGGAAAACGTCACTATAGACGAAATTGTGTATTCTAAAAGTTACCCTTCATTAGTAACTTTTATATCATCATAATTGAAAGTATTTTCTTTATATTATTTTGATGAAACAAGTCTCTGTCTCTATTCATTGTCATATTTGCACTCTATGCTCACACCATCAATATGCACATAATAGAATAAATAAGTGTAACAAAAAATGTAGTATATTAGATAACAATTACATTCTAAATTTCTCTAAAAAATGTATGACATATCATACCATGTCTATCATGTTTACATCTATTATGACTAAGATTGCTATAATTTTACCCCCACTACATTCAATACAAGTAGCCCATATCTAGGTCTCTTTCTATTTTTGTTATAATCTTTAGAAATGATGTTAGGTTTTTAATTAAGCTTTTTCGCAACATAAAACACATTACAATAAGTAATAATTAGAATTATAAATGCAACTCTTTGTAAAATAAATACACATTTTTCAATACTTTATGAAATATCAAAATATGTAATTACAACTCATCAATGTCTTGTCACCGGTATTGTCTTCATTAATTGGGATATGTTTCCTTTTATTCTCGCACATTAGTCTCTTTCCCTATGTCTAGTTTCATCATTTGAGAAATCTCCACTAGAATATGTATAACCTATAGATATATTACAACAACATTCTACTAAGTTAAGTGAAAAAATTCATGTAATAAAATATATACATGACTTGACATGAACATTTTGAAAATATACATGCATAAAACCAACATAGGAAGAGACACAAAGAATAACCTCTAAATTAAATATATACGCATAGGATAACGCTCCAACTCTCTACCATACTAGCTAATATGTAGAATATGTATTGTTTTATACATGGATTCCTAACTTGTATTATATAGGGGAATCTTGTTTAACATTAACCTTTATTTCCACTAAAGCTACAATACAACATATCTCTATTCATAAATTTCATTTACTTTTATGAGTGTTTTAAATCCTAAGGGATTTTTGAATATGCATTCAATTTATATAAAATCATTGAAACAAACCAAATATCTCGTATAATGATCATATTCTTTGTTATCATGGGTAAATATGGATTTGTTAGTTTTGAAATTAAACATATCTAAAGCATGGAAATGTGATTTTCCTTTACCTTCTCATAGTAAGGAGTATAGCCTCGAATATATTTCAGTATTTTAACCTTTAATTTTCAAAACGTTTTGAACTAGCTCTTTTCATGTCATATGGTGAGTTTGTTGAATTCAACATCTCTACCTAGAAACTATTTCCTATTGATATATGTAGTTGCAAAGAAATCCATGTAAGAGAAATAATGGATAAATTAGGGCTACAAGAAAATTGGATCCTATCATGTAAAGTTGGACCTAGGGGGTTTAGAAAAATAGATCACTATTGGGATGAACAATTTGCATAGTACATCCCTTTATCACCACATCACTTATATTTATATTCTACATCCCTTTGTTGATTTGTTTTAATCTCATTGAGGATAAAACTAAAGGGTGAAAAGGAACCAAGGAAATACTCATGCATGCATCTCTCTAAGGATTAGTTACAGTTTGTTTTTTCCACATATTCCTTAAGTGTATATAAAGGGGTCATGGTTATACCATCATTTAAAATTGTCAATGTGGATTTGAATGGTCATTAGGAATTATCATAATGATAGCACATAAACATTGTTGTGAATTGGCATAGGTTAACCTACAGTGTACTTGTTACACTTATAGTATAGGTTAATAATGTCTCCTCATCTCATTGTCAACCTATGAATTGCGTCCCATTTTGATTCCTTTTTTGTATCCATACCCCCTTTTAATGTATTTTTCTTCATTTCCTTGGCCAATTCAGCACAATTTCTTGGGTCGACACAATTTCTAACTTTCACTTCACACGGCCAACTCATTTAGTGTGCACAAGTGGAGTTCTTGGGTATTTTAATTGTTAATTTGAGCATGCTACAAGTTAATATTTAGTAGCATGCCATATCAAGGAATCTAAGGTTTCTTGGAAATGGAAAATTGTTATCTACGGAAAACATGGTCTAACCATGCTATGTGCATCAGTGATCTTAGCCTAATTCATGCCATGATCACACTTGTAGAGTGAAAAAAGAAAAAAAAATAAAGTTGTTGGAACTAAGCAAAATAAAAGTAAGCTTAATAACAACAACAAACTAAACTCAATGAGAAATCACATCTATAAAAGCAAACAACTAAAAAGAACATGAAGGAAAACACTATTTTATTAAATATAAATGACTAGCCTATATCCTTCTTAAATGCATTATACACAACATCCACTACTACAATACAAGGTTATAGCGTCACATTTAGTAGTGTTGCAGTCTAGTTTTTTGCAATAAATAAATAAATTTGTATGACACAAAGTGTGAAGCACATCGAGACATCGTATTTTGGGTTATATTTGTGTCACTCATTTCTATGAGCACTCTTTGAAGTGCCATTTAATTACAACAGAGGGAAGTATTTGCGTCAATTTGTTGTAATACTTTGATCTTGGTTGCATCAATAATGTTTGGAAAACAACTTTTCAAAGTCATCTTTGTGTCTTTTTTGTGTTACAAACACGTTTTTTGCATTATTTTAGAGTTAGTATGCATTGTATTAGCTTCGCCGCTAGTACCATTAGCGTCATGTTGGAAATGTAGTTTAATTTATTATCATTGTATTAGCATCAAAGTACACAACTTTTGCATCATGTGTTACATCTTCCAAGTGGTAGATGATCATCATTTTTACTCAAAAAAAAATCAGTAGTAAAACCTATTTAAAATTGATTTGACTATAGTGGTAGATGATTCTCTAGTAGACATTATGGAATTTATGGGACTATAGGGAGAGAGGAAAAGAAATGGAAGAAGGGAGATGAGAGATAAGAGAAAGGGAAGATTGGAAGAGTAGGAGGGATATGGAGAGGTGGAGATGAAGGAGAAGAGAGAGAGAGAATGAGAGGGAAAGAAAGAGAGGAATAGAGGAGAGGGAAAGAAAGAAAGGAAGGATGAATAAAAAGACAAGTGAATACCGTGCCAGTGTCAGTGGTGCAACATCAATGCAGGGACAATGTCAGTGGTGCCCCATTCTTCCATTACACTTTCTCCTAATGTCATTCACAATAAATATCCCATTCATACCTTCGCTAACTTAGATCTCATCTCCCATCAATTTCAGTGTTTGAAGAGCCCTTATTTATCTATTTACTCTTTCCCCAAGGTATACCTTCTCTACCACTTATTGATGAGAACTTGGAATATGCTTTCTTTTATTCTTACATCACTTAAGAAACATAAAATTTGGATTAGTGAGTCGGTTTCCTTTAGGGTGATTTTGTTACATTATTTATTTACTTTATTGTAACACATGACACCCACTTTTAATTTTATTTTAATTTAGTACTTAGTTAAATTAACATAATTTATTATTCACCTTTCACTGATCTTCTAGAGTTATTACTTGGCTGAGAGAGTTTACAATACCTAGTCAAGATTGTGCCCCCCATATCTCTTTGGAATTCTCATAATATTAGGGGCCTTCATCCTTTTCTTGATACCCGCTAACATGTCATTTCTCCTTCTTGACATGTGAGAATCAAACAAAACAAACCTTCATCACTTTTTTTTATCCTTCAACTTCATATGATTCAATCCCTTTGGAGTTAAGTTCACTCTCATCCATACGTAAAGTACATATCTCTCGAGTAGCTCCATCTAACAATATGTTATGAACCAATGCGAATCTCAATTCCAATCCTAATCCTAATCCAAATACCAATTCCAATATGAATGCAAATTCCAAAGTGACTAGCACATTAATGCTTTCATTCATCACCATTTTAAATATTTCTTATTTGAACAGGGTTATAATTATCCCATTCAACGTGATCCCACATGCCCTCCCATTTCCACTAAACATTCTTTAGATATCCTAAAATTTAAAGGATCGGTTGGCAAAGGTCTATATAGCCATATCATACCTATGAGTTTTTCCAATAATATTGTTGGTGATTAATACTATTACACTTAAATTCACTCATTATAATTTTAGTGAAGTGGTATATTGAACAACTCATATCCTCGAATCTCATTTTTATGTCCTTAGCAACAACTTTTTTAACTTATTTTTTCCCATGTTAC